>WYDE02072005.1:0-12016 GCA_009867175.2 Adela reaumurella
CCTATGGGCGTCGTCGGCCGCTCTGCGTGGCTGACGTGCGCCATATGCCGCGCTTAACATAAAAAAAAAAAAAAAATTGTGCTCCCAGTGGGGATCGAACCCGCACCGCTTGAGAGGCGTGCTCTTGCCCGCTCGGCTAATCTGACACGACTGTCCCTGTCTAACGCCACGGACCAATAGAATTCATTTCATAGTAAGAAGACGATATTTCCAAATCTTATTAGGAAGCTGCATTAGTTGGATGTTTTTATAAAAAACATTTACATTTCAAGTATCATTATGGAGCCAAATGCATCGAAAGTTCGAGGCTAATACTTAGTTGAAATACTCAATAGACACTCATTCTTATTGACATCTAGAGGCAGTTTTCGAAATGATTCCAAAAGTCGACCTCGACCGTTTAAAACTTGTCCTAGTAAAGCCAGACAGACAAGGACGCGTAGGTAAAGCGGCTGTCACATTACACTGTTTTGCCGCGCAAAGCTGCCATTTCCCGTTGAAAATTCCCGTGCAGACTACACACTGCCAGCAACCGCGAAAACCAAAGCGATAAGACTTGAGCATTCCAATTTTTACCGGTGCCAGCGCGCTGATTGCTCCAGCCACGGAAAAAAGACAGGGCAACGCCGCTTCAGTCGGAAACGTGCGCCCGGGAGCAGCCCTACAGCCGGCGTAATATCACTCGAGTGAGTGAAGAGATTTCAGCCAATCGTATGCGTCAACGCAGTCGAGTGATCTCGACCAATCGGTTGAAATCGTGGCGATGTCTCTTCAGTCGCTCATGTGATAATAGCACGGTAGACCCCCAGGTAAGTAAACGGGACGCATACGAACGGCGGACGAAATCGCCGCTGTCCAACTGAATTTTCTCCGCGGCAAATTCAACGTTGTCTGTCAAGCTGGCAGCGAATAGAGGAGGCCCCTGCTTCGCGCGGCAAACTTGGCACGCCTGACCGAGCCATTTAGTTAGGGCCATAAAGCGAATAAACTATTCAGGGTTAAGAGACATAAATATAATACTTTTAATTATGCCCAAAATATTTACATTTTACAGAGATACACTGTATATTTAGTTGATCATGAATTTTTATGGCTTTATTGGAATAATTCACGAAAAATTCGAAAGAGCAGAAAGTCGCGTAATGTAGTGTATGTATTTCACAATTTTACGAAAATCCTTAGGTTAATCTGGTGATATAACGACGAGATTCGATAAAATATACAAAAATCTTGAAATCCGTAAATAACTCAACAATTTAAAAAAAAATAAGTTTTACACAATTTGGTAAAGAAAATTACACGCGAATACATGTAAATTCGATCACACACACAGTAAACTTACTATTTTGACGTATTGAAGGAAGCAGAGTTAGTCGAAAAAGGACATACATTTGCATAATTGCTTAAATCCACTAAGGGCCTATATTATGTAAAGAAACAATCATCGACATACCCGGACGAGCCGGAATAAAACAAAATGAACCACCAAAAACCGTTTAGGTGTTCATTTTGTTTTCACGTTATTGAAAATTTTAAATACGATCTAAAAAAGGACATCCAAGCTCATATCTCAAAAACAGTGATGCAGACTGGCCTCGCTCTTCCCGCGCCCGCTGCAAAATTTATGAAGGAGATTTGAAATTAGGTTCCAAAAACAGTGGATCTGTCAAAAAAATAAAAAGAGAGAACACCGCCGCCGAGAGAGACCGCCTGTCTCACCCACCATTATAAATCGTTTATATTTGATAAAATCGTATAGAATTGTTTAAAAGGGAGAATACATCAGTGCAAGCCATCGTTATTTGTTTGCATTTCGTAAATTAGCTTTTTATAAACACAGAAGGAATTTGACGCCGTCCTCGCCCCCGACGGTGCGTCAATATATATCTTCTATTTTATCACAAACAGTTGCTGAAAATTTGCCAAAACATTGAAGTCAGAGCCTTGTACCTAAAACGCACGCCCCGTGGCCACGGAACACCTTATAACGATTGCCTCCGCCCGCACCGCGCCGCACCGCCCCGCGCCGCCAACCGATATCATGCATGTGAGTGATGTCTTATGACGTCACGCTGCACAGAGTCACTTTATTAAGAGGTGTCAAATTCCGCCTATTGCCCACCGTCCACCTACTGAGAGCACCTGAAGCATAAACAATTTCGAACCATTTATCACTTATATCTTAATTAGTATTTTAATTATAAAGAAAATCTACAGCTATTACATAGCCAATTATCGATTTCCCTTAAAGTTAAATTATCTAATAACAAGATTTAATTTATATTCATATAGGTATGTATCGCATGACCAGACGCATGATAAAGAAAGAAGAAAAGAAAAAAATCGCAATAGCAACCTGTGTGTGTGTGTGAGGGTGAGTGAGACACCCTGTCTGTGTGGGGTGTGTGTGAGGGTGAGTGAGACACCCTGTCTGTGTGGGGTGTGAGGGTGAGTGAGACACCCTGTCTGTGTGGGGTGTGAGGGTGAGTGAGACACCCTGTCTGTGTGTGTGTGTGAGGGTGAGTGAGACACCCTGTCTGTGTGGGGTGTGAGGTTTTTTGAAGGTGTATGTGATGTAAGTTTGAATATGTATATTCTTCTCATAATTCCCGCTAATTTCTGTATTCTAATAATTGCTTTTAAATAACCTTTAATTATATGTGTTAACTAGTCGTGACATCACTGAGTTTTGGCCATAATTAGTGCGGTGCAAGGGAGCTCTGAACATTTGAGTGTGTCGTGTGCGGCGTGTTGGGACGTTGTAGAATATCTCCGCCACCAGTTCAGGACAGTCAATGCGGCTTCTGAAGGCCATGTCGTACAAGAAGGCCATGTCGAAAGCCGTCTCTCCTCCAGTGTTAGCATCTTACAGTGAGTACAACTGTCTATATAGGTAATTTTTTGGATTAACTCTATTTGTAATTAAGATACTTAATGAATTTGCGTTGTACGCTCTCTAGCCTCTCATGTGAGTTTCATATTTAGGTGACCATATGCAAGAGCCATATTCCAGAATACTACGAATTTTTTAGGCTATCAACGTTAGTAAAAGGTTTACTAATTCTCATAATAAAACCTAGATTTTAAAGTCCTTTAGTAATCGTTGATTCCAGATTATCATTATAAAGTAGTTTGGTGTCAAAGATTATACCTAAATCTCTAATATTATGTACCTCCGTAATTGTAGTATTATTAATCATATATTTATAGTTAATTGTTTTTATTACTGCGGGTAAATTTTATCTTTACACAATTATTAATATTCACATTAATCCTATTACGTTCGTAATACTCTGACAAAACATTTAAGCTATCTTGCATATCCTCACAATCGCTGACGTTATTTATTATTTTTATTACCTTTTAGTCATCTGCATACATTGCATATGAAACAAGCGTGAGTAAAGTGCCAATACCATACAGATAACCATTATAGAATAATGGCCCGAGTAACGAGCCTTGCGGAACACCGGAAGGTATTTTAATGAATTCCGCCCTATAACCCCCAATTACTACTGCCTGACATCGATTTGAGAGATCGACCCATCTTAAAATGTCTCAATGTATACCCAATGCTTTAACTTTCATGGAGAGACTAGCGTGGTCTACACGATCGAGTGCTTTTTCAAAGTCAGTGTAGACCACGTCCACCTTTCCACCACCCTCTATGCTTTTAATTGTAAAGTTACTAAGTTGGGCTGATGTTTTTAACTTTCGACTTACTCTGTAAAAAAATATGTTGAGCTTCGGAAATACCAGGAGATATTGTTCGATAAATGGAATTACTTATAAACAATTTTTTCAAACATTTTACCGAATATATTAAGAATTTATATACCCCTATAATTTTCTATTTTTGTTTTTAAACCTTTCTTGTGTATAGGGATAATGTGAGCTTCTTTCCAGATGCTAGCATATATTCCCTCATCTACAGATCTTGCCTATAATATTTTTAGGGGACAAGTGAGAGATTTTGCACAATTCCTGATAAAAAGCGTGAAACCTTATTTGACAATGTTATGTTCTCAGCAGGCTGAGCAATAATCATAAATGTCGGTCGGGCACAGACAGGTATCCAACAATAATAATCTCTTTGTATATTCGTGGTCAACGTTCATCAGACAACTAGGTAACCAAACAATAAATAGTTTTGATTCTGATAGTCTAACGTCTAATCTCATCATTCCCTGCTGCTCGTGTAAATAAGCCTGCCAGCTGTCCCGCAGTAGTAGCCATGCACCGTAAAGTGCTGTCGTCTGAAAGCTTTACACCAGAAATAGCATTTTCGAGATCTGTTTCTGTCACGTTGACTCCGACCTTCGAGTAACAGGGACTTCGACATTCTGTCTCTTTCCAGTGTAAAGACTTGAAAATAGACGTATACACAATATCCAACAAATAAAAGATCATGAAAAGCGATCAAGCCGTTCTTGAGTTATAAATGGTGTAACTAACCCGACTTTGTTTATACATTGTTAGATGTATGTTAGATGGTATGATAACAGTCGTACACTTCTTCGTCAGTAGTTCATTAATTATCTTCTTTTTGTATGCATGTAAGGTTTATATTATTGTTTTCTTTTGTTGTGCATTTTATTTGGTATTTGAACAAGAAATTATCAGCATTTTGTATTGATTACTCGCAAGACTTAGGTATATGTCTTATATTTTTACATATGTACTCGTGTATTTGTATAAATTCGTATAGCTACATATAAACATATACCTAGGTATTATTTACTTATTATTAATATTATTGTTTAAAAGCACCCCCTCGAATTAGATAATAGAATCTTTATCTCGTTCTAAAATCTTCAGTTATTTAAGCTTAAATCTAATCGCGAGCTTGCCGCAGCCGCCGCATGGAGTCGGAGTGTCGCCACAAAGCTTACATCTCCAGCCGACTTGATGAGCTTTACTTAATCCTAAGATTAAAAGTGATAATCCAAATCTCGCATAGATGTGAACCACTGAAGCGAGCGCCATCTAGCGTCGGGTAGCGCGAGTTATGTTTATTTCATTCTTATATTCTATTTGAAAGTGAATTAAACCTATATTATTTCCAAGGGGATAACATAACTGCAGTTTCATGGAAATTGTTGTAAAAATTACAATACATTATCAATTGCTTAGGAAAATATTAACATTACAAATGAAACCATCAACCTCCTCGCAGTAAGATTCAAATTCACTAAACTAAGAACGGAAGTTAAGAGTTTGATTTGTATTTGTAAAATATTTAAAGGAGAGCCAACAGAAAGAGAACGATATACGTCTGAGAATGGAGAGCGAAAGGGACAGACTAATTTATTGCAACACTAATTATTCTATGTGCACGTGTGCGTTTAGAGGCAGACGGGTGGTAGGGAATGGTTAGATGTGGGAGAGAGATAGAGATGAAGTGTGAGTGTGTGTGTGCGGTGTGAATACGTACACAGTATAGGTGAACTCATCTCGTGTTGGGGTTGGGATGCGGAAGACTAGTGATGGGAAATTTAATAAATAAAGAGAATTTTTTTTTAAAGGACTCAATTTTGGAATTTATTTATGTTTATATAATCATTTCGTTTAAATATTATATTATACAGAAGTATCAACTGCCTATTTGCATTTAAAAACTAGGTACTTATTAGCGCTCCCCAGCAGATTTTCGGAGGCAATATTTAAATAATTTATCATATTACAATGCGTTTTACAATGCAAACCATTTACGAAATTTTGAGTGTGGAATTCCCCTTGAAGGCGTTATTTAATTTTTATTTCCCTATACTTGGTCGAGATTGTGGCGTAGCGCGCCTCGTCCATCATTTGTGTTCGGGTGCCACTGTGACGTAACATTTTTGAGGGGTATTGTTTCAGAGTATACCTCTACCATAAACCCAACAATCACGAAACAAGTACATTTATTCAAAATTAAAAGTCAATGCATTCCCATACATGCCATTACATAATCTATAAACTCTACATAAATCACCCCAGTATCTGTTCTCCCTAAGTTTCTAAGAGCGTCGCGTCGGTATCAACCCGTCCATTTATTCTTCCTACTTTAAACCCCTCATTACCCAGTGACCGTGTAAAACTCTTATGACCCAATGACCCTGAATTCTCTGATAGCGGCGGTATCATCCCGCCCAACTTTCAGAGATGTGCAATGATACTACACCATAAAGCGTCGGTGTCAATCCAGCCACTTGCTACTGTAGGAGATCCACTCGCTGTAAGAGCTCGGGGCGGTATAAGATAATTTCGATCGTCGGCGATTTTCTTCGTTTTGCACTTTGTCTCGTACCGATAAGCCCAGCATGGTTCGCTTCATGCGGCTCGCTGAGAAACTCGAACCTTTTGGGCTATGCCGGCCGTTAGAGCCCAGATTTCACATCCGTACGTCATAACCGGGAGTACGCACTGGGCGCGTATCCTGGCCTTGAATAATAAATAAATATCCGTCCGTGTATAAATAAATATGCTAAATGCAAAGTCCCTATGGACTTAAGTGCCATGACTATTCATAGCACTTTATTCCAACCTCAATGAAATAGCTTCGGTTGACATCACTGTTCAAAACCCTTGACAACCCCATTAAACATTTGCGCATCACTATCGGCCGTGCCTAGAGTGAGGGAGTCCGCAATCGATGTGTTCGTGGAGTGAGCAAGACGTGCGAAATATTAATGTATTAGTGAGTTTAAATATGTATGCGTGAGATGTATCAGTGTGAGTGAAAAGGGGAATGAGATGAGGGTCGCAGGAGGAAAGTACAGTTGGAGGAAACTTACATCATTTTATCCAATTGTTTCCTTCTACAGTAATGCTAAAATAAATTTTTCATTTTATTTTCTTCAAAATTTATTTATGGAAACTGACATGGGTGGATAAATCACAGCAGTTCGCCAGTTTAGCACCAGAGTGATGTCAGCAGCAAGGTGTATTACCTTGGTGAATTAGGTATTTGACATGTCAATGAGCTGAAATCTCTATAAGATTTAAACTCATACATAATTTATATGACTGACTGAATCTGTAACCATTAGATTTAAAAAAGTGAACGTTGTATAGTGGTTCAGTTAGCATAGCAAGTGCGTGACGGGCGGGACGGCGCGGGCGGAGTCGGGGGCCGGGGGTGTTGGAGACGGACGCCTTAGCAGGTTTACAAATACCATTGTCTATAATAATTATATAGTTCCCAGATACTTACTCGAAATAGCGAATGGAGTAAGTGTAATACAGTATTATTTATTTCTTTATTTTAACACCGGTAGGTATTTAGAATATTTCTACAGGTACATTACAATACATTTTATTTTACAATGTTGTAATGACGGAAAATGCTGTGTTTCATAGCCGTTTCGACTGACCTTCATTTATTGCGGGCGGTTGTACCAACCAAGGCGGGTTTAACCCTACCACCGAGTAAGGAGAGGTAAGGAAGGAGACCTACAGTTTAACGTGGAATCCGAACCACGACCAGCGTCAACGCTCAAGCGGTCACCCATCCAATACTTGACAGCGCTCGCAGTGCTTAACATCGGTATTAGAATACCGAATATCGCAACCACTGAGCCAACGACGCTGGTAAAGCTGAATATAACCCTATCGCACACTCCGCATGTTCATTGTCTCAAACATTCTTGCTCAGGTATGATATACTCACTTATAACTTTGTTTAGATAAGAGTGCGATGGGAACATTAACTCTATAATTTTTTTTTTCTTAAGCCTTACTATCTTTTTACTAAACCTAATATAAATGTAATGGACGGATATTGTTGTAATGCAACAGCATGATACGGATGATTTCAATTTGTATCAACTGAACAACAGTTGATTCACATTAGGTATGACATTTCAAGTACAAATAAATAATTCATGACAAACTGACCTAGGTATGATGCGAATTCATATTAAAAGAAGAGGCTGAACTCCTCCAGTGTAGTACTCCATTGACAATCGAACAGGTCGATACTTTCATGCCATTCAGTGTAATACAATTTATCTGAGATAAGGGATACAATAAAATGATTCTGGCCATAAATAGTCATCATCATCCTCATCATTTAACCGTCCCCTGCTGGACATACGCCTCTCCAATTTGTTTCAAATCCCATCGTTTGACCGCGACGTACATGATGTCGTCGTCCCACCTGGCGGGTGGTCTACCCACACTTCGCTTACCTGTCCAAAATCGCCAGTTTAGGACGCGCGTGCGCCAACGGCCGTCATCTCTAAGGCTCACGTGTCCAGCCCACTGCCATTTTAGTTTTTCCACCCGGTTTACAATTTATACTACTTCAGTGCGTCGGCGAATTTCTTCGTTTGGCACCTTATCTCGTAGCGATATTCCCAGAATGGCTCGCTCCATTGCTCGCTGGGCGACACGGAGCTTTTAGGCTATACCGGCCGTTAGAACCCACGTTTCACATCTGTACGTCATGACCGGGAGTATACACTGGTCGAATATCCTGGTCTTGAGATTTTGTGGCAGTACAGATTTTAGGAAGAATTACGAAGATGACTTAGAAACTCTCCATATTGGTACCCATTTTCTCCCACTCAAACATCTTGAACACGTCTACTAGAGCATTTGTAAATAGCTTGGGTGAGATCCCTTGTCTCACTCACTTTTCATGTGGGATGGCACGGGTGTTCTCGTGGGGTCTCACAGTTATCGTCGCCAATCGATATATTAAGTTTTGAAGTACCTCGACGTATCGGTGGTCGACTCTGCATGTAAGGAGGGACAGTCCATTTTTCAACTGAGTCGACTGCCTTCTCTTAGTCAACAAGAGCAAGGAATATCGGCGTGTTGCACTCATCACGCTTTTGGATCACCTGTCTTATAGTCAGGATGTCATCCAAGGTTCCGCATCCCTTCCTGAACTCAACTTGATCGCCAGGTTGGCACTGGTCCAACCTCTGCGTCAATCGACTTGAGATGACTCACAAAAATACTTTGTAAACATGGCTTAGAAGAGAGATTGGCCGATAGTTTTTTAACTTCGTCCTGTCCCCCTTCTTGTGAAACAGAACAACAACACTGTTGCGCCAAGCAGCGGGGACGACATCATTTCCCAGAAATGCATTGAATAATCTCTGCAGTTCCTTCAGAATAGGCCGTCCTCCAGCTTTGAGGAGCTCCGTCGTTTTTCCGTCCTCACCTGGAGCTTTGGGCCTTTGAAGTCCTTTCAAGGCAGCCTTCATCTTATCGACATCCGCGAGATCCTCAGTGTAGTGTCTGGTGAGCGGCGCACGTCTATCCGAGTCTACTGGTTTGCTTGGACTCGGGGGTGGTTATCGAAGATGTGTACGCTTTGCTATAGAAATCCTCCACCGCCTCAAGTATCTTTGGTGTCCTTGAAGTTATTTGTCCATCCGCCCGTTCGAGTTTCGATATTTTGTTCGCGCCGAGAGGGAACGGGCTAACACTTGTGTACCTCGGTTCTCCTCTATTACGCGCTCAACTATCTTCATATTTCACGACATATGTCGCGACGGATGAATTTGCTGATGGACTTGTTGAGACTCCTCTAAGTTCTACGGTGTTTTAGTGATTCGGTCCCATGTTTCGTCGTTTTTCAAGGAGCCTCAACGTATCTTCGGATAACTTATAGACACATGTCCACGCGTAGTTGCGGTGGTCGGTCGAAGTGTATACCTGAATCACCTACAGATGATATCTTTCAGTCAGGCTGATCATGATGTAGGCCACTCTGTCCGACATACTGTTGATTTCTATGATGCGGCTCACGAGACTTCGCCTCACCAAAAAATCCCACTCCACCTTCCGATTTTTGGGGATCTCCTCTGAAGTAGAGCAAATTTCCCGCGTTCAGCACTTCAGTCTCTTCGTCTGCTCTTTGGCTGGTCATAATTGCGTGCAAGGCCCCATTCACTTGATTTCCGGCTTTCACTCTTTTTTCCACATTTCATTCACATTTTCCATCCCGTGTGAACATTGTTATATCCTGGTAAATAAGTTACATGGTATATATCTAAAGTTTGTAAGGGTAGCTTGAATCATGAGAAATGTAAAAAAAATTAAAGGAACAGTTCGTGAATTATTGGTACTGGTTCTCTAGTTCTTTATTCAGTATTCTTATAGCAGTACAGTACACTTGAATTTTTCAAAATATTACATTTTACATCCGGTCGATTTTCCAATCAAGGATCTTGTGTGTGTTAAATTTAGGCGAAAATATGAAAAATATTGCTGAAATACGATGTGGACTGTACTCCGAGTCCCCCTCGCCCCCTAATAGGCCGTTTCTCGCGTCTCCCCGGCAACGCCGTCCAAGATGGCCGCTCCCCCTCCCTCGGGTATAAAACCCCTCCACAGGCCGCCCGCCGGTCAGAGCGCCCGTGCTTGTCATCCGCGGCGCAGCTCCGTGCCGCTGCCTCCGCCGTCACACGTCGTCACCACGCATCCTACACAACCCCTCAGCCCTCTCCCCCTCGCCACCGGCTCCAAATACTGAGTTGTGTGAACACCTTGTGGTTTAGTGGATTTCAGTTGCTTTTTACTACTTTATGTTGGCCCTGTTTGGTTTGATTAATAAATTATTTTGCACACTTGAGTTATTTTATTGATCAAAATGTGATGGAGCACAGATTTGTACCCTTTTTTATTATGTTTAAAAACCGTTCGCGCTGCTGAGCTCTGACACCGCATCGGCTTTCAGGTTAGTGACGTCACCTACTTATTTACTCTCAATCTTACTCGACAAAAAAATTCTCTGTTTCGTTCTGCTTGTGAGTGAACTGATCTCGCGGCGTAATACACATAACGTGTGTGACGTAATTCTCTGTCCACGTCGCTCTGTACACTCAGGGGCCTATTCAAATTATAGATCTGCGAGCCAATGTCGCCAAGCTTTTTAGGTGTATAATGCGAAAACTTTTGGACGAGCACGTAACATGAAACTGTATGATTAGTGCTCGCCATTACTGTACAGTCTGACGATTCGTCTACCCACTTCGAATGTAGCAAGTCACTGTTGATGTCTGCATTGACTGAAAACCTATTATTTACAAAATATACACCAACCAAATAATACGGTAATTTCTGACATTGAATATATCGTTAAGTGTTAGAACTATTTTAGGCGAGGCATATCTCAAGCAACAATTTATTTTAAAGGATACATTTTCCAGAAACTACTTCTTGAGGATAAAAATCGTACCTTTGAGTCATTATATCACGGAGTCATTATTGTCACGAGCTTAAAGCACCTTGATCGTATGGGAGGGAAATCAGACTCACGTCACGCACGATGCTTCATGCGACATTCAGGCGAGAACCGGACGAAGATATTCGTGTGAGTAGGGGTAGTAGTACGTGTCGCGCGCGTGTCGTGCGTGTCTCGCAGCTCGCTCTGGCGGCGGGTAGTTTCGTCTAGCTATATTCTATATATATGTATATGTATATCCGCATAGCAGAGGCCTCGCTCGCCTCGCTACTGAGATGCTTCGTGAGAGAGAGCAGCCACGCACGCCACGCACGGCAGTGGTGGCTCGCCGCTCCCCCGCACCGCCGCAATATTAATGCATTCAGGAATGTATTCACTGCAATTAAGGTTTCAACCACATGAAGCAAACGTATACCTATATATGGTTCATTGATAGTTCAGGCGCCCGGGCGGTGGCGGCGGCGGTGGTGGGCACCGATTCAAATAATTAATAGATCTTTCGTTACTTCATTCATCGTTTCATGCATTCGCATGCATCGTAGCGGATGAGAAGCTTTTTTTGGAGAAAAATCGTCATTGGTGAAATTTTCTCCAAAGTACGTGTATAAAATACATACACATAAAATACATGTACGAGTTTTTTTTTTAATTTATTATTTGCGTGTTTCTTTTTCGCAAAAATGTATTTGTATTTGTTTTTATTTATTTATTGTCACGCTTATTAAAAACGAACAAACAAAAAAGGTAGACTTAATGCATCATAGCACTCTTATATAGCCAACCTTTGGGGTGGGGACAGCATAAGTAGGCGTAAACAAAATGAAGCATTTAAAT
>WYDE02072115.1:0-18132 GCA_009867175.2 Adela reaumurella
ACCGGAGTGTCAGCGGCCATTTAGCACAAATTCTAAAGTAAATATTGTGCTCCCAGTGGGTATCGAACCCGCACCTCTCGCGTGAGAGGCGTGCTCTTGCCCGCTCGGCCATTCTGACACACAATATGCTATGCAATATGCTATGTTGTATTATTTATATAATATATGTTATGTATGTGAAAAACTCAAAAAAGTACAAACTTACCTTAAACCTTAATTTACACAACAATCAGTACCATTAAATTATCGGAATTGGTAAATGTATTACATAGGACATGACGCTCGCCCCGAAAAACGATCCCGTATGGACGTTCGGACAACAAGTTAATTTATCTGGTGCATCGACTGCAGCGTTACTTTACAATATTAAAATTTTAAGTAAATCGCCAACGACTGAATCGTAAAAAAATCTGACACAGTTGGATGCCTTTAGTTTCGCCTTAAGCTGCTGTGAAGTAAGTGTGCGATTATTGTTACGTAGATCACTGACTGACTGATTCTGCCTTTAGTTTCGCCTTAAGCTGCTGTGAAGTAAGTGTGGGATTATTGTTACGTAGATCACTGACTGACTGATTCTGTCACGCTGCCTCTAAATCTGCCGCTGTTGTCCATGTCATGGCACGCGCCGGGGCGAGACATCGCTGTCAAATGTCACGTTTTAGATTTTAACCTGTATTGCGACAAGTGAAAAGTGCCTTCCGTCGCGGGGATCGGTGAGTGGGTGCCGTGGCCGTGATGGGGAATGAATATGGCGGTCTTAGGAGGTGCTGGGATTAAATAAAACTCCGTCAGGAAACATATTTTGGCGTAATTATGTGTGTTGTGGAGGGTGAGTGTTTGAGTGCGGTTCAAAGCGTCTACATTTCAAATAGTCTACATTGTTTGTCTAGCCTGAAAATCAGTGAGACCGGATTAAGCATGGGCGGTGTTTTAGCAAGATGCCTGCTGTATGCTGATGAGTGATGTCGCAATCTGATGAATCTCTGGATAGACATGTTTTTACCATGAATGATGCGTGAAACGAAAGAGGAATGAAAATAAATACAAGTAAGGCGAAAGTTGTGGTTTTGAGTAAGATGATCACTGAGTGCAACGAATGAACAACGAACAATAACAACAAGTTTTTATACCTGGGAAGTTAGTTCACGAGAGACGGAAAGTACGCTAAAGATGTCGAAAGGCAAGTGATCAAAGGCAATAGCGTGAACTGGGGCTGGTGAACGCATTGAGCTGCTCCCGTGATTGATACTTCACACATGACATAGTGCAAAGATTTTCCTTATTTATAAATGTCTGTATTTGTATGTATGAATGTACGATTGGAACGTGTTTTCACGTCGAAACCCGACCACAAAACAGTTTCAGCAGAGTCGGTTTTTCGGTTCGCTAACCTAATTTCCTCCAGCTGACCGACTTCGCGAGCAGCGACAGGGAGTGACTCGCAACTTCAGCGCTCCGGTAAAGGAAAACATCTGAGCGAAACCGCCTGAAGCTGAAACGAACGACCACAAAAACAATTACCTAATTAAAACTACTTCAGAAGTTTCCGCTTTAAGACGCGTTTTTGTTTATACAGAAATATAAGGGTGCGAATTAAGTACACGTGGGAAAAGATGAAAAACGCAAATAATAAGACAAATTAAACATAGGAAGAACAGAATATCACAAGGAAACGATATATCGCATATATGGTAATAAATTACACAAGGCAGCGATATAACGCGGATACAATCCAGAACGAATTGCTCCGTCAAAATTAATTTTATTTTGCATTATTTCATGTGGTCTAAAAAAAAAACAAGGTTAAATTTATATTTATTTATTATTAACTTTAACCTACTAGTATCCATATCGGGGCTGCAAATGTCGTACTATGTACATTTCAATTTGACGAATAGTAGATTTTGCACGCACGCTTAATAATCCGGCTATGTGCATTCTTCCATCCACATGTGTAAAATATTTATTCCAATTTTCAAAGTGCCAGTGTTTAAAATAGAAATGGTCTTTGTATTAGTGCATTTATATATTCCCCGAAATTTTATTTTTATCCACGCATTTCGCCTTTAAAAAGTGAAAAGTGATGATCGCGATCGGTAACTATTTAACCGTTTCTATTACCCCGATGCTGTTCTGCAACTTCACATTATTGTACCGGTAAAATTACTGATAGATCTGCATCTGCATTAATATAAATAGAAAGGAACCTCAATAATGTTCAACGAAATGGAATTAATAAAGTTTTTACGCCGTTATAAGTTCACATATTACTCATAAACTCCTTCACGAATGACCTTGAATAGAAAAGTTTTAGTCTAATAAGATTATGTGTGTGTGCCTGCCTATGCACACAAAAAGTTTACTTTTCAGAGTCTGTTTGTTCTGAATTTAACCAGATTTAAATAATTTTTAAAATGAAAATGCATATTTCTGAAAATCAACACGTCAAGGGCTTACTAACGATATTCCACTTGATTTATTAAAACATTTTTTTTTCTTGAAGCTCATACTTTTTTCCTAACTGTACCAAAATTGAATTATGTAATGTTATTATAAGATTTATTCCTTACTTGCATGGCACTTTTACGTAATCTGGCGAAAATTTAAGCTTGATCGATTCCGTATTTCTCCAGTTCTTTGGAAATCGGACGAACAGACGGATGGACGAAATTGCCTCGCTGATAGGGTTTCCGTTTTTGATGGGAACCCTTACAATGCAATACATTGTGACGCTTGATTGTATCTGCATACTCCTCCGGCAAAGAGGCGTGTTAATTGATATTGTCGAGTGATCAAATCGCTAGGTGACGTTTAGAAGAAGTGATTTGTAGTAACGGCTTCCTCATGACTTATGACCTCATATGACCTATATGACCTCATGAATTATTATGTATGTGGGAAGACCACCCTCCAGGTGGGACGACGACATCGTCAAGTACGTCGCGGTCAAACTATGGGTTCGTGCTGCCGAGAGGGTTGGGAACAAATTGGTTAGGCGTTTTTCCAGCAGTGGACGGTTAAACGCTGATGATGATGAAATAAAAGAGATGCGGTTTTCATGTAGAAAAATGGGTAATAAAATGTATGGAAGTAACTCAACTAATTAGAATTATCTCTTCAAACTACAAAATCTTGGGCATTTTTTTATACTTTTTTTTTATTGAGAGCGCGACATATGGCGCCGAACCACCCAGAAGGAGACTAACGACGCCCATGGACATTCGGTATTTAGCGGGGGTTGCGAATGCCATGCCGGCCTGACAGGTGCCTATTCACGCCCCTCTTGAAGATGCGCTCATCCTTGGCATATCAAGCACTGTATATGCACTTCGCCACTATGGTCTAAGGAGAATAGTTCATGGCAGTAAATGCACACTGTATCGGCATTAGCTGCATCTTCACACGTCAGGATGTCCGAAACATCTGATGTTGAGCTCTGTGCCACAAAGTCTTCAGATGCTTCCGAGTCAGAAGAGGTCGCATAGTTGTGGGGTCGTTTTATTCCCCGCATAGCTCCTCGTGCTCCTCTGCGCCCATTGCCTGAGCCGCGACCACGACCCTGGTCACCACCACGGCTTTGAATAATTCTGCCGCGACTTGGACCAGCGACCTCCGCAGCTGCTGATTTTTTCGACTGAGATTTATTCAACGAACGTGAAGAGATGTAGTTCTCGGCATGTCTTACACAAAATAATTATTTTTTTAACTCAAATTGATATTGGTGACAACTTGGCCCCCAGGGCCAAATTATACTCAGTCTTAGGGGGCCTTATTTTCAACACGCTATATTTTCAAAACAACTGACACACCTTGTTATAAATACGGTGAATTATGAAAACTTACTTGGAAATATCGATGCTAAGTTCTTTCAAGACAAGATGTATCGCAGCAGTAACCTTGAAATGTTTCTAAATGCGGAGGAATGATTTTTTTTCCGAGGAGCGAAAAACGTTAGCCCAACTCCTCATTCACAAATCAGCCGATAATAGCGCCACCTTTACGCGAATCGGTTTAAACTTGCCACACTGCATTGGGGCCTCATCAAGAATGTAACTAAAGGGGGAATTCATAGATGGTGCTGCAAAAAGTAAAAAAATCAATAGGGGACCACATTATCACCAGGTGCCCAAGATACCACCTTTTCCTCTACGAAAATTCGAGCTCGACGACACTGTGAACATTCGGCCTTTTCTTTCTGTTTTAAAAGCTACTTTCAATTAAGAACATACATATATATACCATCATGCCTCTTCACCGAATGGGTAAGCAGAGACAATGGATCGCCATGCGACACGTCCCTGGCATACATCCTTTGCTTCCTCCACTGCATACATCGAATCATACGTACTCGTCTGTTGCGGGTGCTGCGAAATTGTCCTTTCCATAGATGTTTACCTATTTGGTCAGATATGTTCCCCTAGGGCGGATATATCTTTCAAAGATACACCACATATTCTTCCCAATGACCTCATTTCAAGTGCATTTATTTTCTTTCATGTCGCTTCTCTTTTACTCAATATTCACTGACACACATCAGTATAGGGAACAGGACGCTATTATGAATAGCCATTTGTGCATTGGAACTAATCATCCTGCTTTTCAGGATATTATGCAAAGCCCCACTCACGTTATTGCCTTTGATTACTCGCCTTTCAACGTCTTTATCGTACTGTCCGTACTTCGTGAAAACACTGCCCCCGTAGACAAACACTTTCACTTGTTCCAGCTTTTCGCCTCCTATTCCTTACACTGACATCTATGATTTCATAATTTCCCTCGAACACCACAACTTTCGTCTTACCTGTATTATTATCGTTTAATATTTCGCAGCGCTTTTACTGATCTATTATTTAGTCACATATTAAAACATACACATTTAGATTTCCTACGCGCCTTTCAGTTGATCTTTCGAACCTCTGCAACGATAAATTTCCAATACTCCAAATTTCCAATAATTTAGTATCAATGCTATAAATATGATTAAGTAGATTAGATTAGAATGCTATAGATTTTCTTTAACGTTTTGCATTAAAACGAATACAAACCCTGGAGATTTTGGAAGAAATTTTATTTTAGGAAATAACGAACAATCGTCAATTCTGGCCACGAAGCATCCACACACGTAACTGCATACTTGACCAAATTTAGACTTACATAAGCATGAAATCACTTATGTTGGAAAAATACCGTAAAATTCTAAGCTTGCGCAAGTCTGAAAATAATGTAAATTACAATTCCGAAATTTGTCAAATTTTCGGTCCACAACTATGCGCATGCTTCACCGAAAAGAAATTCTAGTAAAACTACTAAATTATCTATTTTCAGGAGTTTTCGGGCAACAGCAGCAGACAAGAGAACGTCCGCGCAGGCCGAGGCAACGGGAGAGGGCGCAGTCACTGCGGGACCTGCTCAACACGACCTCGTGTCTGGACCCACCCTACAGGTGTCCGCATCCCAGGATACAGATGTATCTCTATACCAGGTTTGTAACCAACTTGTTACGCTGTTTTGTGTATATTATCGTTTTATGTATACGAAAATTTTTGGCGAACGTAACCCAAAAAAAAATACACACCGTATTCTAACCAAACGGAAACTTTCGTAAGGTATTATAGAATTTATTTCAATTATCATAATAATTTTTCCACTTATCAGTTAATCTGATTTTCCAATGTATCATATCATTTAGGAGGAAGTTTAAATTGTAACATCACAATAATATTCATAAATTATTCTCCGAAGAACACGTCATTCGTGCTTCCAATGATCTTTGTTAAAGTCATATGTCAAGTTCAAGCTTCACTAGTACACCGAGGGTGCTGTGCCTCCATTTCCTCTTTCAATGCTCCCATTTTTCAATTGATGTCAACCCGTAACTCCTTCTCCACATCGTAATTAACTTAATCTGTTTGTCTTTTAAACTCCAACTGGTTGACTAATTCCGAAGGTAATTTTATACATCAAAACAATTTTTAAATTAAATAATCAAGCATTTCTTATTACAAACTAAAACTAAGATCTTAAAATTAAATTAACATACAAATTAAAGTAGGTAATCCAAAAAACTACAAATTAAAAACTTCTCCTAAATCGGTGTCACAGGGCAGAGTGCCCACAAGGCTGGCCGCGTTTCCTCGTTGAATCGCCAAACTTATGCGTTGGCCGAGGTACCAGCCAGCCCTCTGGTCACCGGAGGTCTGAACCAGCCGCGACGACAATTCCTTAAAGAGTTGACGAGCGCCCGGGCCCCATAGACAGAGTGTTTCGACACCAAACGGCGCAAACATGCAGCCCTAAATAAGGGCCGCATATAAGCGCCGCCAGCATTTATTGTGTTACATGGTAATCGAATGAACAGACAGACGAAATTACTTCACATAAAATATTTAAATTGTCAAAAGAACTCTAAAAGTCGAACGCCCCCGCTTACGAAACGTACACCTAAAACTCTCTAAAGATTTTCCTTAATCCTTGTTCATCGACCAGGCTCCTCAGAACATATTACTACGTAGTCCTTATGTAGGGGCTTAAACCATACCGAAATCGGTTAACCAGTTCGAAATTTATTCCAATCGTCAGATAGTTACTTTATATTTATAGTAATAGTGAAGATTGTATTTTGTATGCACTGATGAGTACCAAATCAATCATGTAACAACAACGAGTTATACAATAATTTTTCCATATAATTAAGCACATTATGTGGAAAACATAATTACTGGGCGATACATGACATAACAAAATTTATTCAAATTCATAAAACTGATCACATATTCATAATCACGTTCCAGATCCACTCAAGAGAAGGGAGAGCTGCTGGATACACTCGACGACAACTCTCTGACCAACTCCATGTTCAACCCAGAGCACCCGGTGAAGATAGTGGTGCACGGCTTCGGGGGTGGGCGTGATCTCTCGCCCAGCACTGACATGAGGAAAGCCTACTTCACCAAGGGAGATTACAACGTCATCATTGTGGATTACGGATCACTTGTGAAGGAGCCGTGTCTTAGCCAGGTAAGGATAGTTAAACAAGGAGATGTACGCCAGTCTTGTCGTAACAGGCTTCGCGGTATTCGCAATGACCGTTGATCATTTTTCAGCGAACTTTCTTCCAATTCTCCTAAGAAGAAGAAAATTGGTATGTGGCGAGCTATAACATATGGACGTACAAAATTTCAGCTTCTTCTGGGAAGTTTAAATGTAGTATGTGGCGAGCTATTGACATAAATGTAGAATGAACCTACATCAGTTCCTCATAATAGGCTGAATCATTTAAGAGTTGTGCAGACAAACAAACAAACTAATAAACAGACAAATAAACAAACAAAAGTTTGGTTAGCCTAGTCAAGTATCTTCCCTCAGCCAATAATTGTTTTCTATGAGCAATTATAGAAGTTTTCGAAACCACACGATCGAACAAGATCGTTATACTCAATTAGGACAGAAAATGCACCTTATAATGATTTTTAATAACTATGAATAATGTTTTATTTAGGGTGACATGGGCAACAGTGAACCATCCTTTCTTACGTGGCTTGTGTGTATTAGTGAACCCACGCAATTTTTGTTTTTTTTTTGTCCTCCATATTGTGCCTCCAGTGATGCAGCGCGCACGCTGCCAGTAATTCGTGTGAAAGGTGTTTTGTGTTTGGTTTCGGCTAATCGCGCATTTTTTCGAGATCGGTATTATTTTATATTACGATTTCCTTTATTCCCAGCTGTATTTATTTATTTTGCTTTTTCTTTGATACTATTAGTATTCACATATTTGTATGAAATGTAATCTTTAGAACTTAAGGCAGTCCCACGAATTTTTTTATCTCAAAATGACGTCATGGCACACTGTGAACCGGTACACAGTGAACCATACATTCGTAGTGCATTACATATGTAATCCCATATTCATTTTTTATTAGTTTTCTTTAGTTTAATTTTCGGGCGAGACGTAATAATGTTGTGAAAGATTGAGAAGGTTGGGTTATATTGGAAACGGAGTTCGAAATGATAATGAATAATAATGTAATTTGAAATAATCATTATTAAATAAATAAAGTAAACTTAATGCAAAAGTGAACACGTTAACACTAAGTTGAACACTTTAAAAAAATTAAAGTGTTCAATATTTTAATAATAGTTTCATTTATAACCTTAATATCCACAGTTCCTCATTGCCCACAGTGAAACAAAATGCCTCTATTTACAAAAAAACATATTAAAATAATATTTGAGTATTTAATAATTCGCTACTACTATTTTAAAATTGAATAAACGTGCAATGTACCTGTTCAAAAATGTTTATGTAATGAAATGATAAACTTGAAATATGTGCTCTCGCAATTTACCCGGTGCCCTGTTGCCCGCATAAATTGTTAATGCCAAAAATATTACTGAAATATAAATCCGTAATAAAACCAACATTCTCCATATAAACCGAACCATTTTATAATTTCAGGTGGAATGGGGACCACGATTCTGCAGTCAGTGTATCGCGCAACTAGTGGAATATATTCAGTACCATCCTCTGAAGCCGTTCCCACCTGACAAGATCCACACAATCGGTTACAGTGTCGGAGCTCACATTTTGGGTCTGGTGACCAATCATTTGAAGAAGGGGAAACTCGGTAGAATCACAGGTATTCCAAATAATCAGTAGAACACAAAGTTCGTAATGTATTTGTATTATGAATGTTATTAGGTAATTTCGATATCTGAATGAGTTCCAATTAACTTACGATCAGAAAGTAGAAGACCTTGTTTGTTCCCTTAATCAAGAAGGTGACGATATCGTGTACCTTCGCACTTTCGTACAACATATGTCAAAGTGAAGGTGCTGTCCTATGTATTTCTACAGGATCCCGACTTCCTTATAAGGCGGGTACTGGTTCATCAATGTTTCAGTTGTCTATCCTGAATGTTTACTCTTCTACTGGTGGCTTCGAAAGAAGACACAAATTGAGGCGCTATGTCCATTGGTATCGATTATCAAATGATTTTTATTTTAAATCTTCTAGGCTTGGATCCGACAATCCTGTTCTACATGGGTAACAATCGATCAAGAGACTTGGATCCATCGGATGCGCACTTTGTGGATGTGATGCACACTGGTGCTGGTATTCTGGGGCAATGGGGACCCAATGGACATGCTGATTTCTACATCAACGGAGGATCCAGTCAGCCGGGCTGCGCGCATGATACAATATTCGGTAAAATGTTCAGTGACCATATGAGTATTTTTATCTAACGTCATTCTCATAATATCATCATGCCTCTTTCCCTGAGGGGCAGGCAGAGGCAATCGAGCGTCATTTGGTAAGTTCTTGCCGTACATGTTTTGCTTCATCCACCATCAGACATGGGCACTGATTCTGCGAATATTCTGTAAAATGCTTCCTACTCGTATTTGTTCCAGGTGTGACTCTCTTATCCTTCTAACCTGATTGTTTTCATATATTTTTTGGTCATTCTATCAAAATTTCATCTTCTACATATTTCTCATATAAAAAAAAATCTCTCACACATTCAAACCCGTCTTTCAAAAAACATGTCACATATTCTTGTCACTGACCACATTTAATTATTGTTTTTCGAAATCACAAATTTAAGACTACACACTGTCGAAATGCATGTTTGTAACTTGTACATACATTTTTCATCTTTTTAAGTAACTTATATCAATAATAGTAATTATTGTTACATCAATAATTTTTATAATTTATGTTTTGGTTGGTTTCAGCTACGCTGGCATGTGATCACACGAAAGTTACTCCATACTTCATCGAGTCGATCAATAGTGAGCGTGGCTTCTGGGCTGGTCCATGTCCCACTCTAGTGTCCTACTTGCTGGGATGGTGCGAGCCTAGGGACACAGAGTATGTGGCGATGGGTGAACATCTCTCCCACAGGTACAGTCTGATAATAATTATTCAGCCATTGCTTGCGCCACCCACACGAAAGAGACGCAACAGCTTCAAATTTATCAATGAAGATGGTGCTAGTCCAACACCTCAGTAGGTGCATTTACACTACAATCAAAAAACCAAGGTTTCTGAGGTCAAGCAGCTGTAGGTCACGACGTGCAGAATTTGACGGACAATTTGTCTTTTATTTTGAAAAACTTCCGGCTCTTCTCGCGGCGACTTTTTTGGATTGTTCTGACGCTTCGAACAGAGCGTTCTGTTCACGGTCACGGAGAGGTCCGCTAGCCACGAGCTCAGCAAACGTACGTTACGTTTGCTAAAGTCGCCGCGAGAAGAGCCGGAAGTTTTCAAAATATTCAGCGACCGCAGTAATTTAAAAAGTGTTGAAAAGTGTTGACGTTTACTTTCATATAATATTTTCAACACGTCAGCACAGCTCCACAAAAGAAACGCTTTGAAAAAGTTTCCGCAGACATGATAAAACGCACCGATTCGTGCGAAATTTCATTAGTTTTTCTGGATAAGTGGGAACAAAAAAATATTATTATTATAACCTGGGTGTCATAAACGTCAAATTTTAGAATAGAGTGTCAGACGTAGTAATCATTGCATCAACATGAGCATTTAAATGTCCATAAAACAACTACTCAGACACAAGAACAGTTCAATATTTTATTCTGCCTTGCAACCTAAGTCTGGTATAGTACAATAATTTTACAAATATTTCCGCGTGTATAGTAGAGTCATAGACGCCTGTAGTCTATCTCTGTTGTTGGTTACAAGCCGGGAAGTGCAAGGCATGGCAACGTCGCACTTAGGCCGAAATTGTATTGGATTTCGACATTGCCACATTTGACTGCAAAGTAGCATTCCCATACATTTTGGGCCTACGTGTGACGTTTCCGTGCCGTTCGCTTCCAGGCTTGGAAACAAAGACAGATATAGACTACAGGCGGCTATGGTAGAGTTCATATTAATGTACCTAGGTTATCGAGACAACATCGCCTCACGTGCATTATAGTTGAGTTCAAGTCACAAGAATTGAAATACTAAATGTTTTCAGAGAATGGTTTTAGTATTAAAATGTAAATTTCTTATTAATTATTTATGATACTTTTTACATGATTACATATTATTTACTAATCCCGCACTGATATCAAGTTGTCCTTAATATAAATTAAAATATAATATACGGCGTCTCTAAGCAATATTTGTAAAGAAAATTACTATAGGTCAACTCTTTTTTATTTCCTTCCGTCTTTTGTATTCATTTTATTCGCCCCACTGCTGGGTGCAGGCCTCATTCATTTACATGATATGAGAGGATTTAGGCATAAATTTCCACGGTGATCAACCGTTTGGTAGTGTGTTTCCTCATGATGTTTTCCTTCACCGGATTGTCAGCAGCCATTTTAGCATATATTATAAAGTTTTAAATATTGTGCTCCCAGTGGGAATCAAACCCGCACCGCTCGCTTGAGAGGCGTGCTCTTGGCCGCTCGGCTAATTTGACATACCTTTTCCATTGGAATAGAATATATAGAAAATTAGTAATCGGGATCTATACAGTTACATACAGTACCTTTGATGCAGTACCTTTGTTTTTTTAATTTATTCTTAATTTATCTAATTACTGTAATTATCGCTTTATTTACAGAGCAAGAGGAGTTTACTATGTGACTACGAACCCTAAGCCGCCGTACGCCAGAGGCTTCCCAGGGAAGTCCAGAAGGCTGCGGCGCCTCGCTCCGTTCTCACCGAATCAACCGCCGCCATTCAAGCCTCTGCCCTATTCTCTGTATTGAATGCCGTTTTCAAGGCGAGCTTAATCTGGAAAAGTTTTGTAAAAAAAACATAAGTTCGAGACCCTATAAGTTCTATGACGAATGTAACAGAATGCATATAATTTATTATTCTACCAGCTGTGACCGCGGATTTGCTTGCGATAAAACAAAACGATTTTAATCGCGGTGCATGAATCCTATGCTCTGCCAGTTTTTGTTCTCCTGTCGTGATAAAATTCGATTATTGCACTCTCAAATACTACGTGAACATAGCATTAAGATAGAATAATCCGTTATAAGCGAACGGTGACGACGAACAGACAGGTGCGCATGTATGCATGCATGCGCACCATTATGTTTCTGAAGTGACGGAATTGTACCCGGGTACAAATACTTACCTTAGTAAATTACCCCTACCTGCAACCCCCCAGACCCGGGCTATAACGCCATCTATTTATTACTACCACTCGACACTAAATTCAGATAATTCTGTACTTTCTTTGATACTGCTCAGCCCTAAGCTTATAATCAGAGTGATGTTAAGTACTGAATAGTGAACCCCACATTACTGTGCTCTTAACTGGTGAAAACCGCATCATATCATAATAGGTTCAGTGGTTCCAAAATGTATGTCATATCATAATATACATACATTGAGATATTCAGACTTTTGTATGAATTAGAGAAGAAATAGACAAATTTTTAGCAAAATAATATCATTTTTTTTTATTGAGAGCGCGAGACATGGCGCCGAGCCATTCAGAAGGTGACTAACAAGCTCATGGACATTCGATTGTATGCGGGGGGATGCGAAAGCCATGCCGGCCTGACTGGTACTTATTCACGCCCCTCTCGAAGGACTCGAGACTGTACATGGAGGGAAATATGTGGGCAGGGAGAGCGTTCCAGAGTTTGCCGGTTCTGTAGATGAAAGTTCTACAGGACTGATTGGTACGCATCCGCGGTAGGTCCATCGTGTAGGGATTTAATCCCTGCCCAGTACGCGTAGTGCGGAGGTGAAAAGCGGACGGCGGGATCGCGTTAAACAGCTCCTCCGAAGGAAAGAGATATACGTCTAAACACGACTTATTTTTCAGTTGATTAAAGCTTGGGTACATCGAAGAGAAATCTTGCCCGTTCTCTTTTTATTTATTTCTTTTAACTTATTCTTATTTATAAATTTAAGTTTAAAACTTTCTGGAATGTATATTAACTTAGAACCATTTACACATGTATAAGATGGATGCGGACTTTATGTAATTGTTTGAATTTTATGAATACACGTGTACATTCATACCATAAACATTTGACATAATATACATATTAATAACGCGAAATCATTATAATAGAAGTATGCCATTCTTTTCTTGCTCCAATAGGATAAGAAATTAAATTATGAAAATCTTAATGTAAAATTATTTGAGGGCATTTTAAGTAGCTATTATTTTTTTTTTTTGTAAATTTGATACATATGATTTAAGTAGTCTCTTTTGATTCAAACGAATGGACTAAAATAATTGTATTGTACATAAATTTATTAGGTAGACAGGGCATGATCCTAGATCCCATAATATTATTATTTATTAATCAAACTACTAGAATGAAACTAGTTTTTAGTCCCACACCGTCACTCATAATTAAAATTATTTAGCGGCTTACCGGTGCGAAAGGTGACGAGCCACATCGCGTGCAGCTCGACGTTTCGAGTTCTTCTGTACGTTTTCGCACTGGTAAGCCGCTAAATAATTTTAATTACTAGAATGAAATTTATTCATTAATAAAGTGTTTGATTGAATTACTTCTAATTATTTAATTAATAATATATTATATGTACTGATATTAAAATATTTGGATAATGGTGAATAAAACATAAAAAAATTATTCTGTGTCATTTTATTAATTTAAATATGACGTACCAAGGGTTGGGGACGTTGGGGTTGACATTTTGTCCGCAAATAACTTGGACGCCATCTTATTCTAATAAAAAAATACTGTGGCAGGTTGCTCAACGTATATACTCATAGGTAAAAAAAATAATTCAAAATCGCTGGCTTTGTTTTAGTTTTATCAGCGTCGTTGGCTCAGAGTTGCGATACAGTATTCGATTACCGAAGTTAAGTAATGCTGGGCGCGGTAGGACTTGGATGCGTGACCGCTTGACCGTAGACGCTGGTCGTGGTTCGGTAGGTCCCTTCCCTCTCCTTACATGGTGGTAGGGTTAAAACCGCCCGGGTTGGTACCACCGCACTGAATGAAGGTTGGTCGAAACGGCTAAGAAACATAGTTTGTGTTTTCCGTTCAGTTCAGTGTAGCCGGCTGGAATTGAGGGAAACGCTGACATGGGACCTACCTACATATGTCTCAAAGGTGTTTATGCCGACATCAATGGTACCAGAAAAACTGGTTCAGTAGGTGATGTAGCCATCCGTGTTAGTATCAATAAAAAAAAAAAAAACGATGGAATAAATAATATTAAAAAAACATATTACCCTCGGTTTGTAACACAATGTAAAGAGCTAAGAGTAATTGAATTTCAGCGATACCTCCACCAAATTTTGTCTATACAGTTTGTTCACTTACCTAAACATCCCAGTCGCCTTAGAAAGCTTTCTATTCAATTTTATCAATTTCACCTTTCTCCAACATAAAAGGGCCACCTAATATTGTCTTTAAAATAAAGTAGGCAGACTCACCTAACCGTAGTCCACGTCCCTATAGTAATTTCCTGTCAAACATAACTTGTTTGCGAAGAGGGAGCACGAACTCCATTAATTCTGAGATTAAAAATCACTGGAACGTGCTATTGACTATTCACAAATTCATAATCGTATTGAAATTTAAAAATCAGTAGAGTGTGCGATTAGGTCTTTTGATGTCTTGAGATGTTTTCAAGACAGACACCCTCTTCCTTATTTTTCCTGCATAAGTAAGCTTTGAAATGTACATAGTAGGTATTGTATTATTTATTGAACTCAAAAATATGGTACAAAAGGCAAATGCTTAACACTAAACAGCGTTCTCTTCCTGCCTGCCTTTGGGATAGAGACAAGGTTATGAGCAGAAAAACTGAGGAAAAATAATTATAATTGTAAAACATAAAAATAACACTAATGAAAAACTGAAAATATATAAGTAATTATTCAAAATACATAAAAATATGGATATGCAAACATATATATAAATATATATACTCATACTTAAACGTCAACCATATGTGTGTTAGTAGGTACTTAGGTATTAGTAGATAAGGATTAGGTAATAGTAGAAAATTTCGGGGTGTCCCATTCTTCACTTTGTACCTAAAAGTACGTACTGTAATATGTAACTCTCTTTGATCCACCCAACCCCGTGCGCGTTCTAAAGGTAAAATTTTTTTATGGTTCCGTGGTTGAGGGAGGCAGCGGTTGGTCCAGGTGTGATACTCGTGAACGGGTGCTGTTTCTGAACGGGTGCAGATTGGTCTGCTTCAAGTGGCAGCGTAGTTTGCATATCATTTAATATTTAAAATATCTGACACGTTATTGTTGCATCTTTAATGAATTGGGCAGTGTTCTTTCTGTTTGGAGTAATGAAAGATGGTAGGTGATACCATATGCGTGTTTATGTAATGGCAAACATTTGTGTAAAGTAGACTATTATATTTGACATATATATTATATATATTATATATAGACATATATATTATAATGACTAGACTAGATTATCAAGGCGTTGATTTTTTTTTAATGTGATAAATATGTATGACAAATCTAATTGCAGTGTACTGCCTATGGATGTTAAATAAACAATAAACAAAAACGGAAACTCTATTTTGCTAGATTTTTTACGATTCAGTCGTTGGCGATTTACTTACAATTTTTACATTGTGAAGGACGTGAACGTATGACGTTACTCAAGGACGCGGGTTCGAGTCCCGCTTCGGACAACACATTGGACAGTTATTTTTTTTTTGTATTTTTCAAAGTTAATTTATCTGGTTCATCGACTCAGCGTTGCTTCTCAATGTAAAAATTGTAAGAAAACTCTATTACCCAAAAATTTCGTCCGTCTGTCTGTCTGTCTGTCCGTCCTATTTCTGAAGTACTCGAGAAATACTGGACCGATCAAGCTGAAATTTTCGCCAGAATACCTGAAATTATGACGCAATTAACGGAAAAATATGAAAATACTAAATATTTCGGTGTTGGTATTGTTAGAAAAAACATGTGTGAAGTTCAATGAAAAAAATGTTTAAAAAAATACCTATTGGTGTCTAAAAGCGATGTCAACAACATATGGCTGTTCCGAGCGAGTCCTGAGGGTGTGGACCTTTTCCGGTAGCTCCAGCGTAAACTTACGCCTCTCCTTCCCAAACATGTCTTCAGAGTCGCGTGCAACCACTGAGAATTTTGAAAGTAAGTATTCAAAACGTGTTCCAAGATGTCTTCAAGTGGGCATCGAAAAATTTAAGATTTTCAGAATTTATACATAACAGCGAGCGTCTGAGAAAATATACTAAGCGAGGAATAGCAAAACATGGTCGAAGGAGGTGAAGGTCTACATGAGGATTTATGTTTATTTTTTTATTTTTCTTTGTATTCCAATAACATGCCTGATTTGTTTGAAATTATTTTGTCCATATTTTCCTCACACAAGTAAATTAGAAAGAGCGTCTTTAGAAATCACTCCCATATTACCAGGAAATTTGTATATTTATGTTTTATTGTGTATATCCAAATCATGAGTAAAATAAAACTAATCCATATGCAAATCCAATTTAAAATGTTCATGTACATATACTTAATTTGACAATATTTATATAAGTCTTTTTAAATTTCAAATGTACCTAGGTATTCATGTATTCCAGGCTGTGTGTACTGGGCGGAACAGTTACCTTTGCGTGTAGGGGTGCAATGTTTGTTTCGCTTATCTGGAGAGCTCAGTCAGCCTGTCCGACCGGCCAGTGTGGACAAGCTGGGGGGAATTCTATTGGAGGGAAGATGTATTGCCGGTGAAAATGTTGGAGCTTTTAAAAAAGCTATTCTAAATTCGCTCTACAATCGATTACCTACCCGCTTCTTTAAAGGGTATAGTATTTTTTTAAATAGCACCTACACAGTTGACACTTGAATTTTTTTAAATTTCTTTCTTATGAGAATTTACGGGGCATGCCTTTTAAGTTCTGTCGTTTACATATTTACTCCTAATTTTGAATTTGTAACTGTACCATATTCTAATTAGTATGAACTCAGAATCTCAAATAAATGTAAAGTATTAAGATTAATGATATTGTTTAGTCGCAGCGTCGTTGTTTTGAATCGGTCAGGTCACTTACGAATATTAATCTTGTTAAGGAAATTAATCGTGCAATAATTTTCTACAACTATCGAAAAGTCCTAACACGGCTTCAGTGTTTTGAAGAGCTAACATCTGTGTTCCACGATGAAGACCCATGTATGCGGACTTTCGAATGATGGTATTTACAATTCCAGCGTGGATATACCAGTCGTAGTGAATAATCTCGTGAAGAGCGTTCAAAATCCACCTTCAATGAAGAAAATATAATGGCTGTGAGACAACTAATTCTCGAAGACCTTCATGTCACATATGGAGAGATAGAGGCATTGTTATGCCATCTCATGGCATCCAATGGCATCTCAGGGTCAACCATTCAAAAGATCTTGCATGACACGCTTGGTGTGAGAAAGCTAGTTTCCCGTTGGATCCCGCATTTGCTTTCCGACGATCATAAGACGACTCAGGTCCGATGGTGTAAGAAAACTCTTCAAAAGTGCAACCGAGGAGAGTCAAATCACATCTACGACGTCATCAGTGATGACGAATCTTGGAACTGTGCGTATGATCCTAAATCCAAACAATAATCTACAATCTGGGTCTTCCAAGACGATTCAAGGCCGACTAAAGTTGTGCGCTCTCGGAGCACTTAAAGAAGATGATGGCTACGTTCGTTACGAAAACCATGTTGCGACGATTGCACTTGAAGATCGTAGAACGGTTAATGCAGAGTGGTATACCCCAGTTTGTTCACATGTCATCGCCAAACTTCGGAAATTAACCCAAAGCGACGCATCATCCTACACCATGACAGCGCTCTGCAAACGATACATTATTCGAAGCAGGAAAAAGTAGAAATTCTTGACAATCCTCCATACATTCATGACATATGCCCTAAAGATTTCTTTACATTTCCTAAAATAAAAAAAAAAAGTCTTCGTGGTCAAAGGTTCCAGCCTGGTGAAGAAGCAGTCGACGCTTTCAAGTCAACGATATTGAACACCCCCACTTCATTGTGGAATCAATTTTAATGTTTTAATAACTGGTTCGAGCGAATGGATAATGTGTATTAAACTATTTATTTATTTATTTATGTATTCTTTATTTGCACACCGGTTACAGTTTACAAACAGGCGGGCCTTAAGGCTAAAAAG
>WYDE02072116.1:0-12014 GCA_009867175.2 Adela reaumurella
TGGAATCCGAACCACGACCAGCGTCAACGGTCAAGCGGTCACCCATCCAAGACCTGACCGCGTTCGGCAGTGCTTAAATTTGGTAATCGAATTCAGAATACCTCAACCACTGAGCCAACGACGCTGAGACACGAATCCGTAGGGACATGTTTCATATCGCTACATAGGAATACCATCCACTGCATCTTGTGTTATTTCGATAACATGTAATTTCACACCAAAATTGTCAAATGTTTGAAAGTCCGTTGCTTTACGCCATCTGGTATAAAGTGAAATGTTGAGTTCTGTAGTTCGACTCTTCGTGCCTGTGGCAGGCACGATTTCTGATTGGTTTGTATTGATATTTGAATTTATACTTGGACCACTACATTGAGTTGCGGAGTAGCCTAGTTGGCGAACGCGCACCTCTTACTCGAGAGGTCGTTGGTTCGATACCTGGTAGGCGCACAATTTTATTTATTTATTTATTTACATTGAAGCGGGAAAATCATTCCAGTTCTTAGCCGTGGTGTTCATAACGCCTGGGTGACCTGTGGCTTGGTTTTCGACGTGGCTCGCTTCCAGTTTTTAAATTCTCGCTAAACATACCTATGACAACTTTTCTTTTAAAGAAAACACCGTGAGGAAAATATTGGTTTGTTGTTCTGATTCTTCTTATAAATATCTAATAATAATGTAGTAAATTGGTTGATTGGAAGCGATGGCCTTCGTCAATAAGTCCAATTTATTTAGGTTTTTCTAAATATAGTAACACCTTAACTTTATAAAGTTGTATCACAAGTACTTTCCCTGTCTCTATGTTTTCACCTGTTCGATGTCTATTTGGTTTACGATGGACGTAGTCGCATAAAAAAGAAAGTCCGAGAGATAGAGTACCAATCGTTTGTTTTCCATTTCGTAATCACGATAATCCCATTCGTTGAAACAGGCGTTCCGATTTTTTCTCATTTTCGGCTAAAACTTTTGGCTCTATACTTCCACCATTCCTGCTGTTTGTAGAGTTGCGCTTAGCAGATTCTTCATCATATAGACTATCCTGAAAAAGTGAATATTGTCTTGCAACATCACTGGGATTCGGATACATAAAAGTCGCGGCTAACCCCGTCAAATAACGGTCACTAACGCTGTTGGTGTCTTTGCAAAAAATCATAACAGCGATGTTATGTTTTTTATGGATAATATAAAGGCGAAAGTGTGTTTCTTGATTTGTTTGTCTTTCTTTCACGCGATAACGGATCTACGTGATTTTATGCATTGATGTAGTTTGTGAGCCTAGAAGTGTAATAGGATACTATGTTTTTAAAATATTAACCGCGCGCGCAGCCGAAACACTTCAATGCCCGCAAGGGATTCCTCGAAGACATTAGCGCTAGGGTTTCTTCTCATGGCGGGGTCAGGGGGTGGGAGTCAGGGGCCGGGTCGGGTAGTGGTGATTTACCGCGGGCGGAGCCTCAGGTAAAATCTAATATATCTATAAGCAATGTTAAATTGGAAAGATGTACCGTAAATTTTTTTTAAAGATCAGTATTTTGTTTTTTTGTTGTCAAAAGAACTAGGTCTTTTTTCTATACTTTTCAAACTACGCGGTCGTTAAAAAACATTTTGAAAACTTCCGGCTCACGGAGACGTCCGCTCCCTACGAGAGCGGCGGACGTCTTACCAAAGAGAATTTAAGGTGCGTCTTACAATCTGATGGCGAGCGGACGTCTCCGTGACTATGAAAAAGGACGCTCTGTTCGAAACGTCTGCGCGAAGAAGAGAAATTCGCCGCGAGAAGAGCCGGAAGTTTTCAAAAGGTAGATCTTTTTCTAATGATTCTCGGAACTAGTCTTAAATAAAAAGACCGCGTGTGTCCGCGGTCTTTCAAACCACGCACTCCTTGTGTAACTGACCTGACTGCATTCTCGAATGCCATGTTTATCGAATCGCGTTTTACCCACATGTCAACATCTTCGATCTTCGATAATACAACGCTCAGCACTTCTCAATGAAACTGCGGTTATAAAATACGTGGGTTTGGAGTATTTCTCGTGTTATAATGACCTCACTGATTATTTGTTTGCTATAATATTCAGCTATATTATTTATGAGCCATCGGTGGCATTGGCCATGAGCTAAAGATAGTCCCCGATATGTAGATAGTAAAATCCCACTATTGTGTTCTATACTGAATTGGTAACTACACTGGAACTACTGGAAGTGCTTTACCATTCAAGGCGCGTGTCGCCGCCTTACACACAGATTGGGACTAACATGATTTGCATCCACAGCACGTACATGTATACATGAACCATTTATAGCATAATATGTGTAGGATATATGTAGGATAAAAGCATGATATACAGGGTGTAAACGACCGTTGATCCTTTTCTAAACCAGGTACTTCATATATTAGTATAATAGAACACGAATATGAAAGAATTTTGCAATTTGGTTGACAAAAAATGTTGACTTCTACATACGTTTTTAAAATTTTCACCTGTAATAATGTATGGGGAGGTCAAGAAATGTTTCCACTAAAATGAAAATTTTTCACATAGGTATTTGTAGTTCTACACCACATATGGTTCTACACCGTTTCCGTGACCACTTGGTTTAAAGAAAGGATCGACGGTCGCTATATAGTTAACATGCAGAGATATAGGATTTAGTACACAAGCGGAGACTGCCGCGAGGGCGCGTGCGGCGGACGAAATGAAATTGTGCATAAAACGGCGACTAGAGCGCGGTATTTGTAAATACTTACGCGGTTGGTAAGGCACTTCTACTCGTTCTACTTCTACAGTGGTATTTTACCAATGGACAAAATACGTGGTACTGCATTTTGGCATTCAGTTGACTGAACAGAAACAGTACATATAGCTGTAATAATTGTTTGTGTTCACTGTACCGAATCATAAAATAAATAAAAACTCTTTTATATGTAAAAGTCCATAACTTCGGTAATGGAAATAAGGATTCAGTTTAAGTATAGAAAAACATACAATACCGGCTATTCTTTTTTTTAGTGCTTCCGCATTGGGTGGCTGAGCCGGGGTCTCGTGTGCGGCCAAATTCACCCCCGAGGAGATGCCAGTTTCGGCTTGAAGGCGGACAAAAGTTTCTGGGGAAAGGATATTACCATGCGATTGTAAAATCCGTGGATTGTAGAAATAGAGAAAAATGCTCGCCCGGAACTCCCGGAAGCCCTTTCCACACCTTTACAGTGCGACACAAGAACGATATAGAGAATCGTACAGTTCGAAGAACACTTCTATCAACTACAAAGGGGGTGTTTCGCAAGAGTGTGGCGGGTTTGGCGAAGGCGAACAGGAGGAGGGGTATGAGCGAAGAAAGTTCGTCTGAGCAGCAGCCGTAGTAGTACCAGCAAAACAGGCTCAATAAACAAACGATGTGTCTGTGCGTTAGAGGTTGAGATCCATTGTGATTACAAAGTCGCCAATGAGATATTCTGACATATATTAATTGTCCAGGGAACATATATTAATTGGGTTGCGGAGTACCCTAGTTGCTTAGCGCGCGCCTCTTACCCGAGAGGTCGTTGACTTTACGCTGTTAACCCCTAATCCAAAAACCAAATAAGGTTCTTCTCAAAGTGGTAGATGACTATTGCGTCGTTCTGCCTTCTAGTCCATCTCCAACCTCCATAATCTAATTAGGGTCGGTCAGAATGCGGAAGAGAAGAGCTAGGGTATGGATATTCCTGCGACTTCGAATATTTGGCCACTGCAGACGTGTACGATATTCGGAAATGTGTTCAAACCTGCACAGACAAAAATGTAGCGCATTCACATATTTAGTAGTCTGTCAAATTTATTCAGAAGGTCTGCATTTAGGTCGAGATAACACACATCTGTATAGTCCAATATTGGAAGTTATTGAAAAAGCATAACTTTTGTGCCCGTAGGAATGAAATTCTGCAGTCAGTCAAAAAGTTGACTGATGCATACATGCATACATACATACCATCATGCCTCTTCACCGGCGGGGTAGGCAGAGATAACTGAGCTCCATTTGACACGTTTCTGACATATGTTGGTACATCCTTTATTTCATCCAACGTTATATATCGCTACACACATGTACGCCGGTTACGAGTTCTGCGAACTTACTCCTTCCGTAAAACGTTGCCTATTTGCTCACGGTATGTTCGCCCAGGGCGGCCCCGTTTATCCCTTCATTCTACATTTGCTTCATACATTTGTTTGTTCTCTCGCTCATCATCCATTCTCTCCTTGAGTCCAATCTAAGCATACCTTTCTCTATCCTTGTCGCTATCTCTTCTGTAATCCACATTATTGTTCTTCTTCATGTAAATACTACGTAATTGATCTTTCATAGTACGTATAAAGCACTTAGTATGCAATAAGCATACAGCTGGTGACGGTTCCTTTCAATGTTGTCCAGGCTTGTTCCTTCTCTTGGCATGGACGGTTGAAAGGGGCTATCGTATAGAAATGGTTTGAATGTGAAAAGAAATATACAAATTACATTATAATTTTTTCTGCTTAGCAAAATGCGGACGATTTGCCGGAGGTAATAACTTTCAGTGAAACTATATAAATAAAAACAATAATAATGAAACTTTGTTTATTGGGTAAATAATTAAAAACTTAGTTACATACATAGCACTATTATAAAAATATTATGATATTATAAACTATACATTTTATTATTATAAATAAAACACTATCTACCAAAGTAAAGATACATACATACATTTTTAATTTTTACATACAAATATTTTACCCAATAGGTGTGTGTGTATTGCCAAATCGCAATCTCTTCCCAGTGCGTCTTCCGGCCTAACATCACATGACTGATTGAAGAGACTATGCCACGATGTCAACTAATCAGACTGGCCATGTCGAGTGCGTTAACGCTTTCGATTGGTTGAAACCTCTTCACTCCATACATACATATTACTCACGTTAAATCCCGAAAATCGGGGTAAGCAAAGTAATCGGTGTTGTGCTGCAAGAACTCCGGTAAATTACAGCACAACACCGGCTACCACATTTCGCAAGATATTCGGACAAGATATCTCGCAGCATGTAAGGCACGAAGACCCACCTACTGCATGAATTGATAGAAGTACCGTGCCAAGGTGAGAGGTGGCGAGCCTGTCGCCCTTTAGCACTGCATCTTTTCCTTATCCCTTAGTCCCCTTTTACGACATGCATCGGAAGAGCAAGAGATACAGCGGGGTCATTCTTTTAAGTACCGGCCCCACACGGCCTCTTCACTCACTCGTGTAATATTAAGCCGGTAGACACACTGCACGTCTACAGTTTTAACATCACGTGAATGAGTGATGAGGCTATGCCACAATTTTAACCAATCAGACTGGCCATGTCGAGTGCGTTGATGCTTACGATTGGTTGATACCTCTTCACTCACTCTTGTGATATTACGCCGGTAGACGCACAGATCTATATAGCAGGAATTATTTGAATTTTTAGTGTACCTATAGGTTTTCTCAAGAAATTGTCCTTTACAGGGGGTGATAGATAATTGACGATATATTGATATATAGGACGTTGATATATTTCTTCAAAACTTAATTCACATATACCTACCAACTTTTAAATATGCCTGTTTAACATTAAAATACAACCTTAATTCTGGTTTAACCGGTACTTATTATTGCGCCTTTTTACTCAGAGTTTTCATATAGCACACGGATTCGAAGGTGTGCACTAGATTACAAAATATATTTATATTATATTGTATTATATTATTCTATTCTATATATTTATTTTTATTCTATTCTCTACCTGCCACGCCAAACTTAGGTACCTGCCAGATAAGAAAATTTCCAACTTAAAACATTTCAAGGTGTCAGATTAGCCAGGCGGGCAAGAGCACGCCTCTCAAGCGGGAGGTGCGAGCACAATATTTATAACTTTAGAATTTGTGCTGAATGGCTTCTGACACTCTGGTGAAGGAAAACATCGTGAGGAAACCCACCTCCAAGCGGGTTGGTGACCATGGAAGTGTATAACTAAATCCTCTCATTTCATGTAAATTAGAGGGGCCTGTACCCAGCAATGGGGCGAATAAAACGGCTGAAAAAAATATGACATATTTGTATTACATACATAAGGGTTGTTACTCACGTCACGCGTGACCATGTCAGCGTGACACCCGACCCTTCACCGAGGGCATGGATTCGTCACATTCAAAATGTAAAATTCTTCGTTTTCTGTCGCTTACTTCCCTTCATTTCGACTAAGAGAGACAGCACACAGCACACACGACAAAAATTAGCATACAATGCGTCACCGCGAGCCGGCTGCATGCAACCATGCGATATGCATTCACAGTGTCCTGGATGGGACTTCCAATCCAAGTTACTCAATTGATTTCGATGTAATCGTACTTTTTCCATATTTTTAGGGATATCTACCTGAAAAGGAAAAAAAGACCTCAGATCAGTGAAGAAATTATCGTTCCTTCACTGATCTTACGAAAAACAAAACCCTTATCGGATCAGTCTTTTCTCTTTCTGTCTGTCCTTCTGTCTGTCCATAGGTTATGACCATTTTTCTCAGGTCCAGGTAGAGCAATCAAGTTGAAATACTAAACCTATTGTTCTTTGGAGGTGTAAAAAAAATCTAGGTTCTAAGTCAACGCCGTTAATGTCACATTATTTTGATACTCGGTGGGACTTCGTGCCTTACATGCTGCTTGATATATGGTCCGAATATCTTGGGAAATGTGGTGGTCGGTGTTGTGCTGCAGTTTACCGGAGTTCTTACAGCACAACATCGATTGCTCTGCTTACCCCGATTGTCGGCATTCAGCGTGAGTGATATGTATGTATGTATGTATTTTAATAGGTACTCGAAAATTCACTGATAAAAACCCACTGAATTCAGAACGAGTAGAAGTGCCTTACCAACCGCGGAAGTACCGAGCGCTCGTCGCCGTTTTATGCACAAATTGTACGAGTTTCGTCCGCCGCACGCGTCCTCGCGGCAGTCTCCGCTTGTGTTCTAAATCCTATAAACTGTCTGTTTAACTGCATGTAAACTATATATCCTATACATCTGTACATATCCTGCTTTTATCCTACATATATCCCAAACATATAATGCAATAAATGATTCACGTATTATTATACGTATACTGCGGCTGAAAATCATGTAAGTCCCAATCTGTGTGTAAGGTGGCGACACGCGCGTTGAATGGTAAGGCACTTCCAGTCTAGTTACCAATGCAGTGTCAAAACCTACATACGGTACTTCCCGTTGACCTGGAATTAGAATTATTTAGAATTGAGAACTGAGTAAGCGAAGGCTGTTTCTTGAAACTGTGACATTATACAAAATATGCAATAATTATTTTGATTGTACGGACCTGGTAGATAGTATCGGTTATCGAATTCCTAATAAAAACACACGGAATATTTCCCACTATACTCGCACTCGCGTTCGCACACGAACGCAGGTAAACGTATACCCATCCAAAGAATGTGTTATAACTTCAATAAAACTTTTAGCAGTATGGGTATACACTCAAGCCTGTTCGGTTTTAAGCGTGCTGTCAATTCAGCGTTAAAAACGTCGGACTCGTTGTAAATATGATGTTTAATCATTATTAGAAATAACTTTTCTCATAATAAATTAATTTTTATTTTCATTTCCTTAGATGTGCTATTGTCAAGCCATTATTTTTATTTCAAACATAATTTATAATGTAATGTGATATTTTTATGATGGATTAATTGATTTATTTATTGTTTAATGTGATATTTTTCTGTGATATATTTTTCTCAATCTTAATTTAATTCACCATTTCAACAATTAATTAATTTTAACTTCTCATGCTTCATTTTGTGTGAAATAATATAACTGTGTAGCGATTAAGCTGGTTTGACATATATTTAATTTGGATTATATTCTACCTTACTGTGTATATTCTATGTTTACCGTTTCTGCTGCCATAATAAATAAAATAAAATAAAAATTAGAATATTATTAGAATTTTTTCGGTGTTAGTTTCTGCCAGTGGGAGATGCTGGTTGAAGGTGCCGATGGGAGGGGTTGGTGGAAGGGGAGGAATTCTTTTTTTTTTATTTATTGAAACTGACACGGGAGGCTATATCACCTAATGCACCAGTTTTCTGGTACCAGTCATGTCAGCCTAAACACCTTGGTGTATTATCTAGGTAGGTGCCATATCAGCGCTTCCCTCAATTTCAGCCGGCCCCACTGAACTGGACAACAACACGAACTATGTTTCATAGCCGCTTCAACCGACCTACATTAGGTGCGGTGGTACCAACCCGGGCGGGTAAACCCTACCACCATGTAAGGAGAGGGAAGAAGGGACATAGAGTTTAACGTGGAATCCGAACCACGACCAGCGTCAACGGTCAAGCGGTCATCCATCCAAGACCTGACCGCTATCGGCAGTGCTTAACTTCGGTTATCGCATATCGAATATCGCAACCACTGAGCCAACGACGCTGATAAAAGTGTAGGTGGGAAGCGCTGGTTAGAGGTGCCGTTATTAGGTGGCGGTAGGAGTTGCAAGTGAAACGAGCCGCTGGATGATACCGGTGGAAGGCGCCGCGGAAGGTGCCGACGGTAGGTGCTGGAGGTAGGTAGGTGCAGGTACATTAGTGGATTCAGTCCGGTGGAAGTATGGCGGTGGCGTAATGTGGCAGATCATGGAAAATCATTGCTGCTTAATTAATTGTTGGTGGTAGTTGATGGAGGTAGGCGCTGCTTGGAGGTGCCGGTGGTTTGCGATAGAGGTAGGCGGCGGTGGGAGGTGCCGGTGGTAAGTGACTGTGGGTGGCGCTGATGGCATGTGCCGATGCTAGGTTCTTGGAAGTAGGCACTGGTGCACTGTTGTATACAATATATGTGCCAAATTGTAAAATGTATCGGCAGGAGGTTCGTGTTATGTGGAAGAGCATGGAAAAGGAATCGCACGACCGCTTATTTCATGCCGGTGGGAGTTGAAGGTGGAAGATGAAGACGGTAGGTGCTCGAGGTTGAGCGCTGGTGGGACGTGCTGGTTGTAGGTCTCAGCCGGTGGCATGCTCGGAGTAGGTGTAGGTGGGAGACGCTCGTGGTAGGAGCTGGAGGTAAGCGCTGGGGGAAGTGCGCGTTGTAGGTGGCGGTGGGAAGTGCTGGTGGAAAGTGTCGATGGTAGTGTTGGAGCAAGGTGCTTGTGGGTGGTGCCGGGGGTAGGCGCGGGTGCATAGGTGGAGTCAATTTATGTGCTACATCAAATTTACCCGCGGTAAGTTAGTGTTATACGTTCGTGAACTCAAATATTTAATAAGCGTTTAAAATAAAACTCAGTACTAATATGAGTGGTCGGAATGTCTTGTTTTTGTAAAAACTTTCAAGAAACCAGCATATAAATTTTATTATTATCCTTACAGATATAAGTAAGCCGTTTTTGGTTTAAATACGATTCTAAACTATTTGCAATGTTCCTTTTTCCAGCCGGTCGTTCTGCTTTGTAGTTAATAGAAATATAGTCAGTTCTTTTCACCGACCGATTTTTTAATCTGAATTACATTAAAATTATATAACTAGACAATATAATTTATCCAACAAATATGTTTTAAATTGCAGCCTCTGCTACTTCCACCAAGATCTGCACCGACGAAGGCTCCAGGTGGGCTCATGTGAATTTTTGATAGTCGGAATTAACTAACGAAAGTTTTCGTCAAGACTAACGCTTTTGCTTTAGAAACTCCATGCAAAGGTGCTCACTGCTCACTTAATCACTTCTGACATACGCTTACTATTAAATGGCCCAATTGTTGAGGTAATGTTACATAAAGAAGGAATTGAAGATAAGGGGGAAAATCTGCAAATCCCGTAGTTTCCGGAATTTCGGTGTACGAACGTAAAAAGTGTGGCGGTCGGAATAAGATTCAGGTCGGTGAAACGTAAACTGAATTTAAGTAAAGTATTCAAATGAACTGTTTTTCCTTAGTGGGGGGGATAATATCGACAGTGTGTGGATGCATACCCAAACTTTTGCGTCTGGTATGCAGGAATGAGCATTACGGTACACGAATCGCGCGGTGCCCATCATTAGAATACTCCTTGTTCCTTCCAGGTATACCACATTGATATCTGCTAAAACCATGCGTTCAGCGCTGACAACCATTTTCAAAGACTCCATCCTGAACAGTGAAGATGTAAGCATATTCAAATGAGCCAGGCTTCGGTCGATCAACCCACTGCTTATCCTTTTCTCTTTCCTGTGACCATTCCTTCTGTGGTGAAATGGAAATCTAATTTTCTTGTTTTTTTTATTGGTAATACATGTTTGACGTATGAGTTGCGGGAACGCTAACCGCTTTTATTTATTTTATGTATTCCGGTATTGATGGCAGAATCATAGGGGTCGGAGCACATGATGTGATGCAGCCAATTTCCCCTCAGGGTGTCATATCAGCTCGGAGGTGGACAATGGTTCTTATGATAAGTTTATTTACACGCGATCTGCAGAAGTGTGGGTTAGAGGCGTGGAGAAAGACATTCGCCGAAAGCACGTTCCACACATTTGCAGTACGGCATAAGCACCATTTGGAGGAAAGCGCAGTTCTTAGGAGTAAGGTATCACCGACAAACGACTGAGTGTTCCGCGAGAGTACGGCGAGTTTAGCGTATTCGAATGAGGGAAGGGAGTTTCTCAGAGCAGCGAGGAAAAGATCACAGGTTGAAAACGTTCTGAATGCAAAACTGTTGAAATGCCTAACTTTCAGTCGAAAGAAAATGCAAGAACAAAAGCTATTTATTTAAAAGCGAACATGAAAATAAGGTTTAAACCTGAAATGGAATTCATACCAGCTCGGTATGAATTTCACTATATAGCTTACATTGACAGCTCAGTATTAATGAACTATGTATGTATTTCATTTATAACGAAAATTCACAAACAATTTAAAATTAATTGTAAAACCTAATATCGAGACAATAAAAACTTAGAACTGAATAAAAAAGTTTATGATTCAATTTGTTGCATACATCCAGTTATTAATTTTTAATACTTTGTATTTAAAGAATTAAACCAATGGACTTGTCAACGGTTCTGTGCGACAGCGATGTCCACTGTCATCGGATGAGCATACATTTGCATACAATACTTTTTAAATCAGCGCGGTCGCTGAACAACATTTTGTAAACTTCCGGCTCTTCTCGCGGCGACTTTATCGGATTGTCCGACGTTTCGAAGAGAGCGTCCTGTTCATGGTCACGGAGACGTCCGCTAGCTACGAGCATAGCAAACGTAGAGGAAGTTGTAAATGTTGCGGATACGTCAGTACGTTTGTTAAGCTCATAGCTAGCGGACGTCTCCGTGACCACGAACAGGACGCTCTGTTCGAAACGTCGGAACAATCCAATAAAGTCGCCGCAAGAGGAGCCGGATGTTTTCAAAATGTTGTACATTTGCATGTAGTTGCCTTTCGACTTGAGACTCTGCTGTGGACGCATGGTATATGTCGTAGCAATCGGAATAGTCGGTATTTGAGTAATCCCTATTCAGATTATCTTCCCTAAATTAAATAAAAACTTAGATTTTCTTATTTATGTCATTACTTGGTTATCAGTATCACATTTACCAGTTTTGGTTAACAGCGCCCTCACTTAACAACAATAACTTGACAGGTCGGTAGGTACTAAACTTCCAAGTCCAGTTTACCAATTCATGGTTCCATATTACATGAAATCAACTGAAGTAACGTATCCGCAACATTTACAACTTCCTCTATTGGAGTAGGCTTCGCGTGGCTTAACTTTATGACTTTGATGTTTTTCCAATAGTCGTAATAATAAAAAAAGGCATGGCCGCAAGTAATTCTGTGTGAACTTGTGGTCGTTAAAGCTGGCATATATAAGAATAGATGCAGTACCCGGATATGCCCGGGTTATTTCGTTACTGTTGTAGGTGAATCTTCTGCATCTCTTCCCATGCATGCCGTAAAAGGCGACTAAGGGATAAGGACAAGATGCCGTGCTAAAGGGCGACAGGCT
>WYDE02072227.1:0-12012 GCA_009867175.2 Adela reaumurella
GTGCGCATACCAGGTCTCGAACCCACGACCTCTGGCGTAAGAGGCGTGCGCTCACCAACTAGGCTACTCCGCAATAACAGACAGGCATCAAATGTTTTTTGACCCTAGTCGAGTAGTAGGCTTTGCTTCGCCAAAAACATTAATTGATTCCGATAAAGTTGTTACTCCGAACTCCGCTGGTATATATGTACTGTATACCTGAGAGTGCCATCCCTCAGCTGCTCGGCCTTCTCGCGTGCGAGCTGCAGCATCTCGTGCGCGGTCGGCAGTCTCTTGAGCAGAGCCACCAGCTCTGTCTCCTGGTTGGACAGCTTCACCTCCAGAGCCTTGGTACTGGCGGGCGGACGCGCCATCTCCAGCGCAAACAGACCCACTCGGAACGCCAGCTCGTGGTGTTCACTGAACTCTGCCAGTACCTGCCCACAATAATCACTCTAAGTTGTTTTCGTTTTCACAAACAGTATACATTAGATCACTGATTATCCGGACAACGGTAATCCAGACGATCAGTTATTCGGACTCGTACTTAACAAGTCAATATACACACACACATCACAGGATCACGCAGTATGAGAAGCATTACCAAATGCCTTCAGAAATCTGTACCACAGCATACAGACCGGACATTAACATATTGTTACGAGCTGGGGGTCTCTGGATAGTAAAATAAACGCATTTTCGCACTGTAAACGTTTTATTTACGACAGCGCTCAAAACTAAATTTGACAACAACATAACCTCGAACACAATCAAAACTCGCGACAGAAACTTACTCGCGCCGACCGACCGAATATCACTCCTTACTGTATCACTCTTCCGTTCCTTGCTCGCTCTTATCACCTCGAAATGTCGCAAGGATCTCTCCCCTCTGTGAGAAATTAGGCCTTATATAGTAGGGCATAAGGCTTCGAGTATTATAGCGAACTTTCTACACTGAATTCCTTCCTACCACTAAAAAACTTTCTAGCTAACACATGGTCTAAAAAATATCTATACCCCTCTCTGTCTCGAACATTGGTACTTCCATAATCCCATCTCATTCCATACAAACAGGCTTTTCATCATTCATGAAGGCTCTCGAACAGACTGGACTATTCTCTGTCTACATAGTCTATCTCTTACTTACTACAGGACTCACATAACCTTCTTCTTCCTCTCACAATCGCTACCATAAAAGACAATTATTCAAGATAGTCCTGGAACATTCTCTCTCTTTCCTCATTCACTCTTTTTCTCCTATTACATTACAATATGTCTCCTACTCCCTCAAAAGCTGTCAATAAAAAGCAGAGAGATTAGTTATTCCTAACAAACAGCTGATTATACATAATGTCAAATCCTACCAATAAGAAAACAGACAGTCAATTCTTGCAAGGTCAAACTCTACAGGCGGGAGATTTAATTTAAACTGACACCTCTATTTTTAAATGAGCCGGTCGTAACAATATTCTCAAAGGTGACTAAGCTCACATGCTTGTGGAACAGTAACATTCCAAAGGACCACAACCTCAAAGTAAGCAAGTACTGCGACCTAGTAAACCGGATAGTGGTAAACGTATTCAAGATTGATCTCTTCGCCGTGGAAGTCAGAGCGAGAGGGATGCCGGCGAAGTCACTCTAAAGTCTCTTCGAGAATCTGGGCCTACCAAGATCGACACTAAGCTAATTTTTTTTTTTTTTTTTTTTATAGACAATTAGCATGGGTGGCTGAGCCCAAAACTTCAAAAGAAGATCAGACGCAGCCAATGACACCACTCCCCACGAAACCACGCTCAGCGAGGCGCCATGCCAGCTATAAGGCGGACGAAAAGGTCGTTGTCCAATTTATTAACACGCCTTTTGAAGATCCCCAGGATCTCATCATACATGGAGAACTTGGGAAGCGTCACTGGAGGCTTCCAACAGAATATGGATAGGTAGGGAGAGGGAGAGAGATATCGAGAGCGGGACTGGTGTTTCCGCGTCCAAGTCATTGCAGACTAGCTGATACGGGTCTTGCAGTAAGCCGAAACGTAATGCATCCTGGAGAATGACAGAGGGGCCCCTCGTTTGTGCCGAACTCAATTGACCCTCCCTCTGCTGGTAATGTGTCCGAATATGTTCAGTGAAGCCATTGTATGCTGAGTTCAACACCTTCCTTCATAAAAAAAAACTCTGATCATATTTTTAAACAATAGGCGAGTATTGAAGTTTCTCTCAACAGTGAAGATAACTGCTCGCAATTCAAAGTGAGGCCCCCCACACAAGAAAAGCCCACAAAATTCAGATTTCACATCTTTTTTTTTATTGTTTCCGTACTATGTTGCTGACCTTGAAGCCGTGGCCTCGAGAGCCGCCAAATTCACCACCGAGGAGGTGCCACTCCGGCTTGAAAGCAATTTAATGTTTCTGGGGAAAGGCGATCGACCTGCGATTCGTAGACCCGTGGATTGTAAGAATATGGAAAAATGTTCCATTCCACACCTTTGCAGTGCGACACAAGAACGATTTAGAGAATTGTGCAGTTCTAAGAACTATTCTATCGACTACAAATGGGTGTTCCGCAAGAGAGACGGGTTTGGCGAAAGCGAACAGGGGAGGGGGGATGAGGAAAGCAAGTTCATCTGAGCAATAGCCGTAGTAGTGCCGATAAAACAGGCTCAATGAACCAACGATGTGTCTGTACTTTAGAGGTTGAAGGTCCTTTGTGAGTACAGAGTCGCCAATGAGACGAATGGCACGTCACTCAATAGAATCTAATGCAGAAAGAACGAATTCAGGGGCACCGTCACACAAATGACTACAATATTCCATGACAGGTTTTATTTGCGCTTTATAAAGTGTAAGCAGTTGGACCGGCGTGAAAAAACGCCTGCTTCGGAAGATCCCTAATTGTCTGGACGCTAGTTCTGCCTTGGATTCTATGAACGATCGGAAACTGACGTCTCTAGAAACCTCCATACCCAGGACACCCAGACTATCATCGTTGGGGACTTGGCTGCCCTGGAAAGTAGCTTGGAGTGGAAACGAATCAGCCTTAGTAGAGAAGGCGCAACCTCCTGTTTAGCCACCTTGAAGTTGACCAATGTTTCCTTCCCCCAAGAGGATGCTATTTCGAGAACTAGGTCAATCTGAGTAACAGTTTCGCATCTCACATTTGTTGCTGAAGCCTATCGACCCTTGCAGTCTTTAAACCCTTCGTGCACCGTGTTGTCGTCCATAACAATGTATTTCGCCGAGAGAGCATCTCCCTGATAAATAGCAGAAATAGCGTAGGTGACAGCACGGATCCTTGAGGAACACGAGCATTAGTCTGACGAGCAGGCACCATCTAGGGTGATAAAGATTGTCCGACCACTCAAAAAACTTGAGATTCAAGTGCACAGTATTTAAGTCTTTCCGCCCACAAGTGCGTTACGCACGCTAGGTCTCGAGTCGACCTTTGCTTTCGGAATCCGTACTGCTTGTCGTCGAGGAGTTTAGAGTCTTCTAGGTACAACAGGAGCGCTGATTTGACAATACGCTCCATAGCCTTACTCAAGAGTGAGGTTATCGCGATAGGGCGATAGTTCTATGGGTTCGCTGGGTCTCCCTTCTTGGGAACCGGCTGGACCGAGGAACTCTTCCAACAAGAAGGCATTGAACGGGCGGAATAGGAGCGATTGATAGGCGGCTGCGGACTGGTGCCAATTCCAGAGCACAGTTTTTCAGGATAATCGCCGGAACGCCGCCAGACCCATTACTGTTCGAAATATCCAACCCACGCACTGTTTTATAGACGACTCTTAGATGAGACTTAATATTTTACATCTTCGCCTGCAGTGGGGTAACGAAGAAAAGATGGCGCCAAGGTCGCCCACGTTTGAGTTGGATGCGAAAAGGCATAAAAAAAATTCGCCTTTTCTATCGCGAGTATAGCGAGCGAGCCATCTGGACGTTCCAGCGGAGGTGAGCAGGACAGCAAAAATTCCGCCCAATGGATTTGGAGAGACCAGAAGGCTCGACTACCCGAGGGTCTACGTGCAAGTTTCTCGCCAATTCCACGGTCGTGCCTGTACTTGGCCAAGTTTTGCGTTTTTTTGCGTTTGTAGTGACGTTTAGCTCTCGCCTGTTCTCGACAGACCTGTTCTGCAGCCATTCAGCCAATAGCAAGCCTTCATTTCGGGTCCATAAACCAAGGTTTATGGCGGGCGCCGATGGGAACGGCGGAGGTAAGGATGAAGAAATTCATGCCCTGCCCTATCACATCGACGACCGATTGGCCACAGAGGGAAGGGTCTGGAGAAGAAAAGCAAACATTTTGCATTTTCCGTGGGTAGCCTCGACCATCACCCTGTAACCATTTGGTTCGGTAGTCAGCACAAGGTCCAACAGACTAGGCTAATGGGCAGGGTTATCCGGTATATGAGTAGTTTCGGACACCAACTGCATCAGCCCATGCGCAATGGCCAAGTTGTAAGGGAAGCTTAGCCGGAATGGTCAGTGACGGGGGAGCCTAGCCAATCTTAAATCTTCCTCAATTTTGGGAGCAGCAAAGGACTGGCAATTGTTGATGCCTTCAGAAATTTGTGCCACAGCGTACAGACCGGACATACTCATATTCTCAAAAACGACTAAGCATGTAGTGCTTGTTGAACTTATTAATATTCCGAAGAAACAGAACTATAAACTTAAGAAGGACTGAAACTTGGCAGACTGGATAATGAGAAATGGTTTCAAGCCCTTCGCTGTGCAAATCAGAGCAAGGGGACTAACAGTGAAGTCACCTCTTTAGTCTTTCCAAGAATCTAGGTCTACCAAGATCGTCAAAATCGTCACTGGAGGCATCCTACAGTATATGGATATGTAGAGAGAGGGGGGTCGAGGGCAGGACCGGCAATAATAATTTTCCACGTACTAGTTATTGCAGACTAGCTGAATAGGTTGTGGAGTAGCCTAGTTGGTTAGCGCACGCTTCTTACTCGAGAGGTTGCAGGTTCGATACTTGGTATGTGCACAATTTTTCCCGATTTTAAAATCTGTTAAAATTTGTGTGCAAAATTACAATGCACCAAATTACAAATACATGGTGAAGGAAAACACCGTGAGGAAACCTATAATACAAATGTGTTGTAGTGTATAAAGGTTGACTGAAAGAGATTTGCTCCGGCAATAAGTCCGCCTTCTGCTGCCAAAGGGCCCGGATGTGCTTGATGAAGCCATTGCAAGCTTAGCTTAACACCTTCCTTCATAACATATGGTTGTTTTACTTTGGACGAAACACCTCGTAAACTGATATGGTCCTATTACTATTGTAGAAATCGTATGACCCTTTCTACCATGACATACAGTATACACATAAATTCATAACGCATGCCTATTATCAATAAATACATAGCCAACGATATCAAACACCTCTCATACATTTGTGTACTCCTGGTACTTCTGTGGAATGAGACTGCGGTAGAGCTCAGTACCGAGCAGTGCGGTGGTGGCGGGGTGCTGTTGTGCGAACATCTTGTCCATATCCCTCAGTCGGTCGTGAGCTCGAGATCTACCCACCTGTCATTTCAAAATTAGGCAATGCTCGAATAACGGCGGGACGGGTATACGTTAACGATCGCAATCATTACGTTCCCACTTGATTTTTGCTAAAGTGTATATAATCCATCATCATGTAATAGACTATTTAAAAATAATTTTTTTTTGATGGAAAGATCACTCCAAAACAAATTTTTTAGTACCTACTAGTTTTATCGTGTCATTTCAAGCGAAGCAATTTATTGCCCCTGCAGAAACAGCTTTTCAAACAGGCACGGCTGCCTAATTGTACTTAAGACTTTGATTGCAAATATTTCTGTAAGTTCTTGCTATTTTTCGACGATTGAAAAAGTTTTATTTATGTAAAAAGTACATTTGAGTGGAATAGTAAATTGTAGAAGTGATGGTAAATCCGGGTTTTCAACTATCCGAACTGCGCCTGTCCCTATTACTACATATACTAAGCGTTCTACTGCGCATTAATGCTAAATGCACCATGTAACGAATCTAATAGACTATTTCACTATTAATTTTGTATACGAAAAGATCTTTTCATAATTTAAAACTTTGGCATAAGGTTTATTCTTATGCTTTAAGAATTGACGGAGTTAGAGCAATTTAAAGCGAAGCTATTTAGAGAGAGTGAATGAACGACAGGTTTGGCGCGCAGCAGCGTGACATCACGCCACGAGTCCCCGCGCCATTTTGTACATAGACAATACCTTTTCTAATCAGCTATGATCGGCAGTGTGATCTCATAATCTACCACGTAACCACGGCAGTCTGGGCGGGCGTGGCACAAAACACGTGAATTTTCCTTCAAACTTTGAATCTTTGTAAGTTCTAGGAATTTTTGGACGATTCAAAAAGTTTTATTAATTTAACAATACTGCCAACATAATCTGCTTACGCGTGAACGAACGAACATAAATAAATTTGAGTGGAATAATCTATACATCTGCACAATCATATACCTACATCTGTCAGCTTAAGTCATAATTTAAATTTAAGTACCAAACTAAGTACTTATTGATTATAATTTTTTCAAACATGAAATATTTTATTTTTATTACTCTCAATTATTATTCGATCATTTTGATTATACTGACGATTATTATTTGACAATTACATATTTAAAATGAATTGGTTGACTTTCGCGGCCGGCGCGGCGTTTGAAGGTAGAGTGCTTCTATTCGGGCTTAATGGCCGTCGTAATGCTCTTCCGCCAGTGTCAAAGAAATAGATAAAGGTATAACATTATGGAATTTGTACATTAACAGAGACAGATATGACTACATGTTACTCTGCTTCTCAGTACATACCTACTGTCTAAGTAAGCTCTTTATGTAATGTAAAAGAGAGAAAGATGTTGATATTTCATGAACCAAGTTAAAAAGCGAGATGATCACAGATCTTCTGGGCTTTTCTAGGGATTCGTTATGTAGTACATAACAGCTGTTTATTTATTAATGTGAAAGAGGGAGTCAGACTGCAGATAGTCTTTAGGTAAGACAGAGACAGCCATTGCCCGGTAGTTTATTTGAGCTGGAGGTATTTATTAGGTTTGTGATTGTACCAGTTCTCTTGAAAATTCGAGAGAATGCTAGAACCTTATGAATGAGTATATTATAAGGCTGTTTGCAGCGGAGCAACCAGTTTCGATTTGAATTATTTTTTTTTTTATTGTGAGCGCGACATATGACGCTGAGCCACCCAGAAGGTGACTAACGATGCCCTGTCGGTTTTTAGCGGGGGTTGAGATTGCCATGCCGGCCTGACAGGTGCCTATTCAAGGACTCGAGACTGTACATGGAGGGAAATAGCAGGGCAGGGAAATAGAAGGGCAGGGAGAGCGTCGCAGAGTTGACCGGTTCTGTAGATGAAAGATGAACAGGACCGATTGGTAAGCATGGTCCATTGTGTACGGATGCAATCCCTGCCCGGTACGCGTAGTGCGGCGGTGGAAAGGGGACGGCGGGATCGCGTTAAACAGCTCCTCCGAGCACTCCCCGTGGAATGAATCAATTATTATTATGAAAAATCGAGATTATAAGTGCTTTTGTTCTATAAGCTTTGCTGTTTTTTTTTTTTAATATATTCGTGAAATGATTGTGAGGTGTATGGATTTTTATCCACAAATTCCAAATATGTAACAATATATACAGTCCCATGACTGATTAGCGTTATTTGGACGCTGATTCAGTCAGAAATGGGACTTTCTTCAATTTTTTTATATTTTTACAAAAAAATCTCAGATTATCCATGCAAGTAAGACAGGAATTTAAAAAAAACAACCTGATAAATTTTTTTTAATGAAGAGGCAGATCTGTTTTTTTTTCATATAGTCACGGAATTTTGGCCATGTTATTTCATGATTTTTTTATAATTTTAATTGTTTGACGTTATCTTCACATAACCACTCTTCTCCCCATCGACACAGCTCCAAGTATGTCTGGTGTAAAACGCCGATGAATTTTGATATTTGCTTCAACTTACACTGCACAGAAAAGCGCACTTGGCGAGTGTAGCGGACGCCACGCACGACAGCCTGTGTGTCGCGGCCGACACCCTTGGAGGCAGCCCGTGGAACTGTCTCCTCTTGCCGCGCCTGAGCTCGGCAGGGTCGGGTAAGGCAAGCACGGGCGGTCGCGCCAGCAGCTCCCGCGCAAGGCGCACGCCGAGGGCGCAGGCTTCGCGCGCGTGCCCGTGCGCGTGGAGACCTTCCGCGCGCGCGAACAGCACCTCCCAGGAGCCGTACTCCCACCCACTGTGGCTGCTGACGCTCAGCTGTAGAAACAGAGAATGCAGGTAATAATCATGACTCACAAACGTCTAATTCATCATCATCATGTTCCATGTACACTCAACACTAGTTAAGAATGTCGTATCTCCTCTCACCTCCTCGTTCGGATAGTCGTTCTTGGGATAGCCGAGGTGGAGTAGACAGCTTCACATTGAAGGTGGGCTAATGAATTGGTGTCGAGCGCGTTAGGGTGGGCCAATTCGGCCCCGTGCACCGAAGGAACGGGATTTAGAGTTGTGATTGTGATCCAGTGTTCTAAATTTTCTTGGGTCGGCGGAGAGGTGCTCCAGCAAGTGATCGAACTGGATGTGCGTCTGAGGCGGAACCTGTTCGTCTTTCGGGATCGCCGGGCTTCGAGGAAAACCGACACAAAGGTTCGTCAACCGGTTACAATTTTATAGTGTAATTTTATTGGCCAATATCTTTGCATTGTGAAGTTGTGCTAGGTGGCGGAGTCGTGCCTGGTAGGCGCAGCCCGACCGGACCTCCCCGCATGGATCTCAGGTGAGAGCTCGTCAACATCCATAGGTTCCGTTTCTCTTGTTAGTTTGACTGAACCGTAGTAGTAGGCTGATGCCCGTTCTGCCACACTAAATGGACGTCATGGCCCCCCGAAAATAATTTTCCCCCGAAATAGGTCATTCAGGGTAGACTTCCACGTTGGGATTCGGGAGCGTTCCCGGTTATCCCGCATTCGGCGTGAACACATTGTGTCAGTGAACTGACGTGCCAGGGGAAAGTTGTTGTGCCGGGGTAATGTGCCAGGTGAATGTGTCAGGCGAATGTACCACGGGACTGATGTTGGGTCAGGGGACTGGTGTTTTGTTAGGGAAACGAAGTTGTGTCAAGGAATGTACCGTAGGACTGATATTGTACCAGGCTACTGACGTAGTACCAGGGCAAACATCGCCATACCTAGCGGAATCTATGAGCTTGAAGACAGTTGTTTGGACAGTCTTACCAGACCGTCACCCTATATGCCTAGCTGTTTTCTAGGAATTTCACAACGAATCAAATTGCAAGAAAGAGCTATTAGCATATAGAATGAACCCACACAATTTCAAACCGATCTGCATAACTGTTAATGAAAAATTCCCAGGTAAGTTTCTTGTCAGTTTTGGTTTTATGAAGTTGAAAATTAATGTGTGGCGAGCTGTATGTGTGCGAAAAACGTATAAAATCAACCTACAAAATTTCAGCCAAATCGGCCGAACCAGTTTAGCAGGAGGTGTGCTGACAAACAGACAGGCACCAAAGGATTTTTTGACGACAGTAGAGTACTAATGTGCGCTTTGCTCAGCCAAAAAGGTATTTTCTAGGATAACTACATAGTAAAAACTAATGGCTGTACATACATACTATGAATCTACGTAAAGCATTCTTACACGTATAATTCGTAAAGTATTATAGGAATAGAAACACTGAAATAACAGTTAATCAGAGAATTGAAAGTATAAATTAGTAGTGAAAATTACCAAAAAGCCTAGCGGTTCCATTTAAGGTTACCGAGTGATCACATACTTGCTTGCGATTTTCATACAAATTATTCTCGCTCTACAAGTTAAGCATTCCAGTCAAGTGTAGGAGCATGCCGCCTCTTAATATAAAAACTAAAAGAACAAGCGTAGATTTATTGGAGAGAAAACGGGAAGCTGAAAGAGCGAGATATGCATTACTTAAAAATTATCCGGCGAAGTACGAACAACAAAAGGAGAAGGAAAAATTGAGATATATATTTATTTGAGTAGGTAACACAAACAGTAACACGCTAAGAAGAAAAATACTAGACTCTTACATTAACGTGATAGAATAAACATGATACCAGCATAATGCGCTACACGATTCATAATATTTAACAGTCATGCCAAAGAAAAATCAATGTCGAAGTGAGAGTACGTTAATTGTAAAGTAAATTCAAAATAAAACTCTATAAATACCAAGTATAAAACAAAAAACCAAACTATAACAAAACAAAATGAGTAATTAAATGTCTGTGAATTACAGATTAATTTAACCTAGATATGAAATAAATAAAATGACAATTAACACTAACATAATTACACAAAAGTGTCATGCACATTAAAAATCATATTATAAAGTAAATCAATAAATAACAATAGCATTAACATAAAAAAAGCAATAAAAAGTATTTATGCGTATCCTCCTTATTTGCTGAGAGACCCGACCACAGACTGATACGTGACATTCTATGACTCTGACGTCTTAATAATAGTTGCAACAGCACGTTTATAGCTGTGCAGGCTGAGGTGGTGTATGTCCAATGAACTGAAATTTGTATCATAGTTAATGCACATTCTTTGAATTGGTGTGCGTTTACCTGCATTAGTACGAGACATCCCGACGCTGAACACTTCATTCGACCTCGTGTTTTTTGTAGGTATGCGAAAACCTATATATTCAATTAATGCTGGACAGTCGAAGTAATTATTGCATATTTTGTACAGGCAGACAGCATCAAGCAATTCTCTTCGCTGGCCCAGTCTTAGGACAGAGTATCTACTCAGCAGATCTCTGTACGATAATTTCTCGCGGAAACATCTGTAATAGAATTTGCTTTGCATTTGCTCCACGGAGTTTACATATTATAGAAGGGAATCTATACGGAAGTCGCATATTCGGCATGGCGCCTCTCTGAGCGTGGTTTCGTGAGTAGTGGTGTTATTGGCTGTGTCCGATCTTCTTTTGAAGTTTTGAAGTCTATGAAAAATTTTAAAAATCGCTCCCCTCTAGTAGCACAGCCTGTTGGTCCCTCGCCAAAGCGGCTGAAAGCTACTTCTTCCTCTCGTCAATACCACCTCTCACTATGCCCGATGGATCTCTAGCCTACACTGCCGTGGCGTGGGTGGAGAAGGCAAACGTGTTTGCCTGTCTGTTCACCGCAAAACTCACATCTAGACGACGACGGTCGCCGTCAGCCCCAAACCAACGTGGAACAAATAATCGTATGCCCGAAATACGGTTCCACCAAACTCAGATTCGACAGATACTTCAAAGTCTAGATGTGAACAAAGCTAGTGGTACGGACGGAATTCCTGCAGTAGTCCTCAAGTACTAAGCTTCGGAATTGTCTCCCGTGCTCACACGCCTGATCCATCTTTCTTACTCCGCAGAAAGTACCGTTTACTTGGAAGCAAGCCAACGTGCAACCAATACCCAAAAGGGTAGCCTTGCAATCCCATCGAACTACAGGCCAATCTCAATTACTTGGACACACTGTAAAGTCATAGAGCGAATTGTAAATACCCAGCTCCTAGTACATCTCGAGAATAACGAACTCCTGAGCGACAATCAATTTGGCTTTCGTAGCAAACGCTCAACAGGTGACCTCTTGATATACCTGACCCACAGATGAGGCGAAGTAATTGAAATCCACGGCTAATCTCTTGCCGGCTAATCTTGTGTCACTAGACATCCCAAAGGCATTCCATCGGCTCTGGCGTGCTAGTCTGCTCAGCAAGCTTCCCAGTTAAGGCCTCCCTGACGGGTTATGTAAGTGGGTTTCGGATTTCCTCAAGGATCGTAGCATACGCGTCAAGATGGATAGCTCTGCCTCAGAAGCTAAAACTCTGAACGCAGGCGTTCCCCAGGGTTCTGTACTGTCAGCTACTCTCTTCAAATCAAATCAAATCAAATATATTTATTTGCACTCAAATACATAAAGTACACTGATATACAAATCGGTAACACAT
>WYDE02072338.1:0-12010 GCA_009867175.2 Adela reaumurella
GTGCGCGTACGATCTGAGTGCATTCGGGTGTTCCAGATTTATGTCTAAAAAGTCTAGTAAATAGCTGATGCCATACTTTATTTCGGGATTTTCCTACAGATTTCAGTAAGTTTTTCCCGTATTTACTTCAGTAGGCGATCTCAGCAGCTACATATTTACTATACGTTTTGAACTGAAATCCCTTAACACCAGAATGCAGTCAGATTTAAAATTGTCTAAACGGCAGTTCGTCTCCGGTAGAAAGGTACGCAAGTACCAACAGATCTTACTTGGATTGAGTCAGAGAAAGTGGATTCGTCTCTTACGTAAAGGTAACAGTGACTGCGATCACTTTAATATCGTGCCATAATACTCTTTTAACTTTGATAACCGTACGCGAGACTAATTTCGGAATGCCGCGCCGCAGTGAGGCTCGGGTGGATTATTTTGTAGATACGATTCGTAACGCCTGCCAAAAATGGGTGAAAATATTAAACGCGCTATAAGGTTATTTATATACGTATAAAGAAGTTGCAATGCAAGGCTAACTAGTTATGGCTGGGGAAAAACTGGACGTAGCCATAATCTACGAGTAACCAGAATAGAGATTTCCAGCCACATAAGACCATGCTCGCTGAGAGAGACCGATACTCGGCAACCAGCGAAGGCCGACGGCCAAATGGGGTTGGTATTGCTGATTGAGGTTCTCTCTCTACTGACATAACATAGGTATATCGTTTTGCTTACGCACTGCAGAAGGCGGAATTATTTCCGGAGGTCATGCATTTGTTGAATTTTTTTGCAAATGCAATGCAGTTGATGGACTTTTTGTAGCACCACCGATTAGCGAAACGAGGCGCGCGAGGCGGGACCGCGTGCGTCGATTTCTCAAATCCGTGTTGGTGACCGACCACTAGCTACCCGCCACGACAAGTGTGAAAGAAAACCAGGCACACAAAGTGTATTTTATTTTGTGGATGGTTATTTAATCATTAAGTGGGTAGGTACTCATCGAAAAACCATCGCACAACCAAAAAAGTGACGCCAGGTACAATAAAAACACCAATTTTTTTTTACCATGATTTATGAAATACGTAGCATCAGTAGAGACTAAAGAGTATCAGTTGCAAGATATGTATGTCAATGGTTGCAAGATCAACAGGAAATATCAACGCAAGATGCGAGATTTGACTCGACAGTTAGACGCCAGTGTGCTCCAAAAGTTCCGGCAGCACATAAACTGCCTGCACCTGCGCCCCGTGTGCGGTGACGTGAGGCCGGAGGCTGTGCCAAGTGTACGAGAGTGTCAAGAGAATGTTGTCTCTGGTTGTGGTGTGGCTACCATCCGGTTCTGAGTAGCGTGGCGTGGGAGGCTTGAGGCGATTCCAATCTGCACGCGATATTTAAATATGAGATGTTTAACATATAATTTGACTTATCTAATGAAGCATTGCTGAGCTGTCGAAGACCAATTTCGCGATGTCGTGTCTCGTGTACGGGCGTTTTTCTTACTTTAAAAATGCAACGCTTCTGTTTTTATTGTGTCGGGAACACGAAACTGTGGACGACCTGGAATGTGTAATTTCGATTTCACTCGAAGAAAGAAAATGTCGACATTGGTTGCATAACAGACGACAACTATTACACGAGGGATGACAAAGAAAGCAGACTACAATAACGCCAGACATAAATAATTGTCTACTTGTCAGAAGACGGACTTATTAATAGAGCCAACTTCTTTAACCAACTTTTATACACACAACACTTTCGTATTGTGTTATTGAAAGTTGAAACGTAGAGTTTGAATATTTCAGACAGTCTTTCAGCTTCAATCTTCAACAACTGAGGTCATCCCCGTTACCGGTGTCTTCTCACTCGACGTGTCATGTTCGAGGTGCGAGCGGGAAGAACATACATTTTGTACAGACTTCACTATCTGTGTCACTGTCAGTTCTCACTCGACATGACGTCTTTCGTTAGGTTGAAGACCCATAAGTTATATCGGTCTGGATCCCAGGGAAAACCGATTCTTTCAAGTTATGTGAACCAATAATGTGCTTGGTCCTCTCATAAATTATAAGTGCACACACTTATAATACCGACTGTTCTGCTCTCAATAAACTCACATTGGCTGTTTATTACAACATCATCAATACAAAAGAATTAACTTCTCACCGACGTTACAGACTATTACAAGGTGCCTTGTATACCTGACTTGTCAAACTGATTGCATGAATGACTTTGCATTTTCTCCACTTTAGATTGTAGCTGTTGTTGAGAGAACGTCGTCAGAGAAGGAACCACCATCGTCTGCTTTATCGAAATTTGAATAAAATTATATGAAAGTTCCGTTATGTATTATCATAATTACAGTTAATAAATGATGATGCGTAGTTAACGCTGTGGCGTTTTAATCTGTGAATTTATTGAGAGAATGACGGCAGTTTGCCGTTTGACTCACAATTGTGGGAACGGACTTCTTCATTAGAAATTCTAATAAAATGCAATTTATGTTTGAATAATTTACATGATTTTATCGGTCAACGTTTATAAACCAGAAAGTTGGTTGAAAAATTCATTGAGCATAATGCTTTTGTTATTTTTTTCAATGTTATCATAGTTATCGAGGTAGGCAGTAAATTAAGCATCGCCTGTATTTGAAGTTTAAGGGCCCATAGGCACCTAGCCACCAAATTCTACCATGTGTCGCTCACTGACCAATAAAAAGAAGGCTATAGTGCGCGGCGGTCACGCGTTTTGTTACTTTTTTTCAGTTTTCCTTAAATTTCTCCAAAAGCAAAATTACTCTACCGAAAAACTAAATCATAGGGAATTTAATAAAATAAAAAATATTTTAAATGATTGCAAAAAATATGATAGTTGGAACTCGAAATTCTGAGATCTTGCGAATGAAAGACTTTTTTCTAAAGCAGTTTGCTATATTTTTCTGTGTTCCTAGAAGATTTTCAGAAATTCTGTTCGATAAAGAATTTATAATATAACCTTCTCTATTCACCGTATTTTCTTTATGCTTCAAGTGTTTCTGGTTACTTCTTGTTTCGCGATTAAAAATTGTACGATTTTGACAATACGCCTATGGCGGCTTAAAAGGCGGGTTGTACAATTAAAAAACAAAAGTATATATAGTTGGGGTTTTCCATACAAATGTAACTGAAACACCGGAATAACTTTATAAGATAACAACCATAGGCTGTGCTGTCACACAGAAAATATGACAATTTTAAAAACAAAATTTAAATAGATATTCACTAAATAAGTCGAAATAATCTTGAGCTCTTATAATTAAACCACCAACGATGAGACCAGAGAGACAGTAGCCAGTCATCAAAACAATCTAAAATGCGCTGTAATTGTCATTAAAACAAAAAGCACAGTACGAGAAACATTAAGTCTGAGTGATATGGATTACGTATACAATGGACTTTCTCGCGACTTCTCAGATTAGCTTGGAAAATTATCTGTTAATTGAACGAACAATGACTTTCTTCCCATGCGGTAGCCGTGCGAAACTGGTACAGAATTTGAGATGTTTATCCATTACCTCTGATGAGATCTGGTGCCGGATCTTAAAACATTTGTACGTGTGTAGAAATCCTCCCAATCAAATCCACAGTCGACCTTTTACAATGATGTAATTACTTACATAAGTATACTGGATGCAAGACATTAAGACTAATTTATTTGAAAATAAAAATAATTTTCAAAATGTAAGGAGATGTTGTCAAAGAATTCTAAATATTAAAACCAAATTAGGTAAAAGGTATATGGAACGATCAATTATTGATAGAATGGTCATTGTACGTAAATTAGAAACTAGATTTTATAATGGACAGTCTCATTAAGATAAGACTACGAGACGACGACATAAGAGACACAAGTGCTTTCGCAGTCATAAAATTACTGTATTTAAGAAACAGCTGTTTCCTGTGAAACTGTCTCAAGTAAATTGTATGTATCCGTTTCCGTTAGCAATCAGACAAACAACTTTGCAGCCCCCTACTGTTGTTTGCCATTGTGCATGCAAGTTACCAGCACAGGCCTCCACCAAACCAACATCGTTCCTTACGAAACAGCAGTAATTTTATGGGGCCATTGAAGCAGCAAGTTCATTACCGCTGAGAACTGAGTCGGATAACTGACAGAACGCTTCATTGTTGAAATTACACTTACGTAAGTTGGCCAAGCCCAATTAGCGTAATGCTGTTAAAACTTATACGTATGGCGCTTCAACGTATTCAAGTTCGAAGTTTCAGTTATCTACGATAAATCTATGATTATTCTTCGAATGTTTGAATCGTCTGACAATAACAAAGGTGACTGATAAACAAATTGATTTGGTATCTATTTGAGTTAACTCCGAGTAATATTGTGTTCCGACTTGAGCCTTGTGAGAAATTGAAAAACAACACAATGTATAAGCGAAAAATATTTATAAAAATCACTTCTTAATATTACTTACGAAAATGATATTCGATGGATAAAACATGCGAGCATTGTCCTGTTGTCATGTCACATCCTGCCTGACCATGCCGCCAATTCAATAGAGGACTAAAATGGAGCACAATCCACAATCCACTTTCCGTAATGAACACAATGGAGGTGATTGCCCTGTAAGGACAGGAATAGTTTCAGATTACATGCCCTGTGGCATGCGGACCGGTGGTGTGCCCAAGTGTGGGAAGAGGTCACCCAACCGTGGTCTGCGGTCACGCCTTGAGGGCGTGGAAGATATTCTTTTACTGGGACTTCTAATTATGGAAAGTAACCTACATAAGTGCAACTTATAAAGGAATGTAAAATGCAACGAACTGCGTTGTTTGGTTAGAAATCATATGTAGTTAGAATAGAAAATAGCAATGTTTATGGGAATACTTACGCATGTAATTATCGTCTGGCTAAATGCATATAGAAAAAACGCCTTGGAAGTGCATGTGAACAGAAAGCTCGCGTAAACATACACTTTGATGGGTTCTCAGAAGTCATACAACAATGCTATATGCAAAGACTATTTTCGTTCAGGCGTGGAAAGTGCAGTGAAAGGAGCGCTGAAAGAAGAACTTACTTTGAAACGGGAGAATGACGGTAGACCACCGACACGACTAGTTTTACGTCCTGGGTGACGAATGACAAGCTTCCAAAGGAGACTATTCTTAGTTCACCCTTCGCGTTGGATGTGAGGATCCGTTCATAAAGTAGTTTATGGAGCTGCTCGAAGATTGTTAAGGTTAAAAATAATCCCACCCTCCATGAAGTGGGCACTTCGGTTCAAACGCTACCACTAATTCCCGAGATAAAGACTTCACAGGAAGCGGCATATGATGAGATGAGGTGTATTATTAGTTTTAGATTATTATTTCGAAAACAGTAACGAGTGCCATGCCATGAATGAATGGTGCGATTATGTGGGAGTGAATATATTTTAACAACATAATGTAACCAAACTATCTGCAGGTGTGTTCTGTTATGTTAGGCAATCACCCCACAAGTATTTGACGAGAGAAAGTATTTTGCTTGTTCACACACAGATCTTCGTTGATAAAAAATTATCAAATCAAATCGAATGAGATGTAATAATTTTACGCTAGCTTGTAAAGTTGCGCAAGTCTGCCGACAGAACTACTAAGTGTACGTGTGACATAGCACAAGGCGAACAACATTCGCCATTAAACCAATTGGTAAATTGAAAGGGACATTATTATCCAGCAATGGGTTTTCGATTGGAATTTCTGCCTACAGGTGGCAATGAAAGTGTTGATCAATTGTGCGATCGGTGATAAATAACGTACGCCTACACATTGTTGGTGAGCGTGGATGATAGGCGAAACATCTTCGAGAAGGTCTTTCACCCACTTTGTGTGCAGAGGCATTAATCGACCGTGTCGTTATTGCGCAGGCGAGGTCTTCGGTCTTGCATCGAAGACTCACAAATTATGTTTGTGAATTATGGTATGGATGGTAGTTTTCATCCATCATTCCTGTTGATTCAACCAAGTCGTTTGTTATTACAACCATACACCTTGGTCACTTTGACAAAGCTGTTTGGTAGGCTCATATTTAACCAAGTATTTTTCTAAGTGTATCGTGCCCGCTGTCTGGCTGTTAACTTTCTTATTAGGTCCATCGATTGGATAATAAAATCAATCGAGTTATATTTCATTCAATCTTAATTCAAATTGTATGTTATTATACGACGAGCATGTATGAAGCGGTGTATGACAGTGGAGAAAGCAAAGAATGTATGTCAGAAACGTGTCGCATGGCGCACTATAGTCTCTGCTTACCCCTCCTGGTAAGAAGCGTGATGGTATGTATGTATGTGATTTTTTTTTAATGGAAATCTCAATCGCTAATACACTTAGGGGGTAACGAATGCTACGCCGCGGCGCCAGAAGGACAGTTGTTTGAATAAAAATTCGGCTGGGATGAGGGCCGGCAGAATCTACACAGATTAGGTAAATCAAACTAAGCATGCATGTGTATTTATTTATTTCATGCAGGTATAAAAAAGACGGAGTTAACTTTGCACTGAAACAGTGTGAAGCGTGCTTGGTAGGTACGCCAATATCGCGTGTAAACACGAGCTGCTACACGCACACTAATACATCAAGGTCTGACAACCGACCGCCTCCGCCGCATCGTGCTAGTCAGTCAGTACGCACGCGCCACGCACACACTTACCGTGGGCGGTCATTTGCCGGCTTCCCATTTGATTAGACGAGACTCTGTCCGTATTTTCTTTAGGTCCGCGATTTCTTTCATATTATAAGATCAGATATATCATCAGTATAAACGGTTTTGAATACGGCATATTAATTTACTCTTCGGTCAGTGTAGGCGTGACGTAAATGCATTGATTGGCTCGATGCGTAATCGAATTAAACAAGAAGTAATTAAAAAGTATTGTGTTAAAATACTGCTGCGAGCGATCGCCCACAGTTCATTTGATGATGTGTGTCAAGGAAGATTGCTTAAATTTTCGTCGATTCATCAAATGGTTGTTCAGTGGACTTGGAGAATTCATACTAGCTTTTACTCTAAGAAATGATTGCGACGTACTTAGAGAATATAATATCGAAAAATCTCTCTTAGCGAAGATGGAAATCAATTGTTGTTCTGAGGTATTAAGTAAGAATGCCCATGCGACACTGCGATAGTAGAGTTCACACACGATTCACCTAACGTCATTCAGAGATATCAGATGAAGACGTACAATTATGATAGTCAGGTAGAGAAAATTAAATAGATAAGGTTAGAAAACGTTATTGTTCGCACTGGCGTATGGAGAAGACGAATTCATTTATGAGAACTTGGTATTTTGCGTATATTTATTGAGCATTGTTTAAGACAAGTCTCCGTTCCCACGTATGTGTCTACCTGTGTTTTTTATTGTGTGATACTATCTACATAGCATAACCATCATGGGGTGTACTATCATGTTGTTCAATCTGGCCTTGTGTTCCATGTACAGTTTTTAACTCCTTTTAAGCCGCCGTAGGCAGTCATATTGTCAAAATCGTCCAATTTTTCATCACGAAATAACCACCCAGAAACACTTGAAGCATAAAAAAATATAGTGAATAAAGAAGGTTACATTATAAACTCTTTATCGGACAGAATTTTTGAAAATCTTCTAGAAACACAAAAAAAAATTAGCAAAAATAGCTTTAGAAAAAAATCTTTCATTCGCAAGATCTCAGAATTTTGAGTGACAACTATGATATTTTTTGCAGACATTTCAAAGATATTTAATCTTTATCGTGTAGTTTTCCGTAGAGAATTTGGTTTTCGAGAAATTTAAGGAATACTGGAAGAAAATTATCAAAACGCACGACGGCCGCGCACGATAGCATTGTTTTTATTGGTCAGTGAACGCGAAATGGTGGCATTAAGGGCCCTTAAGAGGAAATGCTCTAGCCCCTCTTTTGATGCTACGTATTTCTGTGTGAATAAGGCAATCGATAGTACCAACTAATATTTGATAAGAAGAAATTAAGGTAGTAATAATTCAACGATTTACTTGTCTGATAGATAACAAGCATGACGATACTGTACGTAATAGTGGGTTATTCTCCCCCGCAACGGAGCGAAAAGTTTCCGACTTCCACAGTTACCTCACCTTCCTATCTAGCTAATAGCTCCCGTTCGAGCGAGTGAACACTGAGCGTTTCGCCGTCTGTTCGTTGTCACTTCGGAACTGAATGCCAAGGATGGGTGGCATTAGGCCTCATAAACCAATTTGATAGTAGATGACATTATGATAGTGGCCGGCAAACAACGGAGCGGTAAACTATGAAGGTTCCATAACACAATGACTTGGAAAGAAATACGTTCAAGTATGGAAAAAAATGACTAAAAATTATGAATAAGATATGCACTTAACACGATTTTTTTTTGTAAAAAATTTCATTTCCTACACGTGAAACGCCAATGAAATATAATGAATAATTGTTTATATTAATTTTTTTACGTTTAAAAAAACAATTACGAATAATACCTATGAAGACCTGAACCTGAGAGCGCCAAGTATTGAAAGCATAGATTGTTTGTTATTACCCGGTTCAATAAACAAAAGATTGCTATTTTTTACTTTCAGGTCTATAACTTGCGCCATTAATTAAAACATTGGTTTAATTCGAGTCGGTTAGCTGATAATAAAGCCTCCTCAAATTGTTTACAATAATACCGTATGGGGCCGGTACTTAAAATAATGATCCCACTGCATCTCTTCCCAGGCATGTCGTAAAAGGCGACCAAGGGATAAGGACAAGTTGCGTGCTAAAGGGCGAAAGACTCGCTACCTCTCCTCTCACCTTGGCACGGTACTTCTACCAAGACATGCAGTAGGTGGGTCTTCGTGGCTTACGTACTGTTTGTTATCTTGTCCGAATACCTTGCGAAATTTGGTAATCGATTTTTTGCTGTAATTTACCGGAGTTCTTGCAGCACAACACCGATTGCTCTGCTTACCCCGATTGTATGGATTTACCGTGAGTGATATGTATGTATGCAATGTGTGTATGTATGTAATACACGGACAATAAAGCGAACAGTAAGTAATGTGAAAGACGAACCCCAAAATTAAGAATTGGTAAATAGTAGTTTTAACACACGTTTCCTAACACAGCAGAATTTCGTTGAAATTGCGTCGTCGCAATGATTTTGCGGTGCAAGCATAATTCGCACTTCGTTTACTCAGCGAATGAAGAATAATTTATTGATAATCAGATTTTAATGGTGTCAGTACGTGATGAAATGTGTGAAATAAAATTAAAATTACAAGAAGTTATAGTAAAAAAAATCTGGTTAAAAAAGAAAGAAGAAAAGTTAAAATCATTACCTTGCCGATTTTATAGCTTGGACCGGCCTTCTTTGCTTTATTTCTTGGAGGTTTCTTTGGTGGTTCCGGTTTATCCATTTTTAACACTAGCTTTATAGATAATAATTAATTAAGTCCTGAATAGACCAATAGATACTTGGCACGATTAGAAGCATGTTGAACGGTTCACGAGTGCAGGAGTACGGTGCATGCATGTTGGTAGAGAGAGAACTTAGACCAATTAATGATTTATATTAGGTATACAAAGTGAAAAATGAAACGCCCACAAAGTTGCAACGCACTGAAACAAATTAAACACGACAATCCTTGACTAGGTATCGCAAACAACTGTCAACTGAAGTGTGGTTCATGTTTATCGAACCAGGAGATTATACGGTGGAATCTGTCTGTCACGTTATTTGATAGGATGAACATGTCCTCGTCTCGCTGTCAGATGCTCAGATAACGCCCCGCAATCAATCAACAAACAGAGTTCCAAAGTAATGTCGTAATTTGGAAGAAAACATTAATAGAATTGACAGAGAAAGTATAATGAGTAAATAAGAAAATGTAATTCGTAATTTATTTCCAAACGGAGACATGTCACGAGCAATAAGAGTCATTATATTACAGAGTCAATACAAACTCGATGTCGTCAAATGCATGGCTTTGAAAAAGGCTAGAAAATAACCACAATGTTCATCTTTCCCTAACTTAAAGTACAAGGATAATGTAAGCGCACCTAACTAAAGTAGGCAAGTAAATATTATGAAAGCCGTATATGAATCCACAAATCAGCCAATACCAGAGAGGTTAATAAAATACTCAGGGAAGGACCTAATGAGGGATTTTATGAGGTCAGCACTATAACGGGCCCCAATTCACACTGGATGGTTAACTTTAATAGCAGATGGGTCCATTTACGAGCTCGTGAGGTACCATAGCATAGATATCTAACTCGACGAGTATATATAGTAGTACATCACGACTATATAGACGTGTACCGTTATGTCATCCACTGCAAAACCTGCTTGCTCTTAGATCTAAAGCCGTGAGACAGATAAAACAAGATGTGAAGTTGCATGTGTAGGATGCAAAGAATACAGATTAATAGGTGAGATGACGCAACGCTGTGTTTTGGGTACAAACATGTGATGTACCTAGCTCATTTTTGTGCTAGTCAAGGTTTGATAATAATGAGACTATGCCTAGTAAGCGTGGAGCCTACCTAATAATTTTCAAATGATAATTTTGGGAACAGGTAGTAAAATACTGACAAGCATTGAATAGTGAACAATCACGTTCAAATTATAGTCTACAATCATGTTCGACAACGTCTGTTTTCTCTTTGCGTTAAAAGCAACTTGAAGTTTCACCAATTACCGAAATAACCACTTGATTCAGCGGTCTGTATGTCTTCAAAACTAAATTCGCCTATTTGCTCAAGTTTTCGCAATTTGATGAGAAACTGTGAAAACTGATGTTTTGACTCTATTGTGATGTTTAATTGACGGGTTATTTTTATTACCCGACGACAGTACTCTTCACTATAAATTAATGCACACAGCAATTAACTATTGCCGGAAAATCAAGTACCTACTTAAGTCAATTAGTTTTCTTTTAGTTGTTATTAGAAGGGTTAATTTTTACTTCGTCTCAATCATTTTAAAACCTATAATAACTAATATATATATATATATAACTTAACAAAGAATTTTATTTGTGTGTGCATGTGCATGCAGGCCAAAGCTTAAAAAAGTATTCTAGTGTTTAGAAGCGCACTAACGGACGGTTGGCTGGCCATTTATGATTGTTCAATAGGGCATACAGTTCACAAAAAAATTAAGTTCCAGTTGACTGAGCGTAACGGATATGGTGCCCTTGCGTCTTGGTAATCCGACTCACACATCGCATTTACCTACTTCATCCACATCTTCCAAAGCAAAATCAACTATAACTTCTTCCAGAAAAGTCGCTTCTAGAAGTGTTTCTTCAAGATTCGAAGATTCACTCTTGCGATTTGATTAATGACTCGTTCAAGGGCTTTTAAGACGGGATGTGCATGTGATGAGATTATTTTGTAGCAGATAATGTAGTTTAGCTCAGCAAGGCTTCGCTTACCTTGCACCTTTTGTAGGAAGTAAAGAATGTTAGCGATTCATTCGATAGAGTTTATTATTTTCTGAAGGGCAGGAATATTTTACTATTTTGATTATGTATATGAAGTCAAGGTTTACCACTGAATTTTAAAAAAGGTTTCTTTATACCAATAGTTTAGTTGAAGAACATTTATTTTGTTGAGACACATTACGTAAAAATACACCTAATTGAGGTACATTTTCTACCTACCTACTGTTTTTATAACAAAAATTACAAGTCTGCATAACTTTGCACGTCTCGTCGATGTCACAACCAATATGCTAACTTCCTAGACGCAGAACAAAGTATAGAGCAGATAGTTCCCACTTTTTTGTACGTAATGTCTCAAACAACATGGGATTACGAGGTGTGTGCATTGTTCATCTCACCACACATTGTTGGCGGATGCCTTCCTGTTTTTTTGACACAGTTAATTCCACTTCGGAAGTTGCGTTATGGTATTATAATCACGTATTATATTTTTCTTCTTCTTTCTTTCTTTTGCAGCCATTTTATTCGCCCCACTGCTGGGTACAGGCCTCTCTAATTTACATG
>WYDE02072449.1:0-12010 GCA_009867175.2 Adela reaumurella
GGCGCGGTCAGGACTTGGATGGGTGACCGCTTGACCATAGACGCTGGTCGTGGTTCGGATTCCACGTTAAACTGTAGATCCCTTCCCTCTCATTACATGGTGGTAGGGTTAAACCAGCCCGGGTTGGTACCACCGGACTGAATGAAGGTCGGTCGAAGCAGCTATGAAACATAGTTCGTGTTTTCAGTCCAGTTCAGTGTAGCCGGCTGAAATTGAGGGAAGTGCTGATATGGCACGCACCTACATAATTCACCAAGGTGCTTAGGCTGACATCAACATACCAGAAACTGGTTCATTAGGTGATGTAGCCATCTGTGTCAGTTTCAATAAAAAAAAACAGGAACATAATTTCATGGTTATGTATGAATGAGTGCTTAGATGGTTTGGAGTTTTGGACACATGGAGAAAATGGATGTTTTTTTATGGAGGTGCTGGTATAATAACAAACAAATATATGAAGCTAATATGGAAGGAAGGGCGAAGAAGAAGATCATGACCAAATAGTTAAACTCGGAAAAGACAAGTTCGCAGCACCCGCAACCGACGAGCATGTATAAAGCGATATATTACATATCAGGAAGCAAAAGATGTATGTCAGGAACGTTTCACATGGCGCTCCGTTGTTTCTGCCTACCCTCCGGCGAAGAGGCTTGATGGTATGTATGTATGAGTGTTTAAAACTCCGCCATCATCACATTGCATACCTATGTATGTATATAGACATATTATGTACTGATCTATCCATCACCTGCCGGTGCCGGTGTCCTGTGCTACCGTCTGCTCTCGCTGCGCCGGAAGCACTTGAGTTGCAACATTTGGCAGCTCTCGAATTCTCGAGAGCGCGGCCGGCGCGGCGCATGCGCAGACGTGCTAATCGCCTCCTCCGAGATAGGAGGCCCTTGAGATTCGATTATCTGTTCCGGCGCTAAGTGAACATCGTTCGCTACTAATCATCGATTTATTGCACCGAGTTCTTTTCTGTTTGGGCATGCTGTTTGTGCGTTATATCTTCCCAATACGGTATTTATGGTGTTTTGGCGTTTCCTAAAATAATTTGTAACTGTTTCTTATGGAAAGTACGATTTTTTTTTATGGAAACTGACAGGGATGGCTACATCACCTAATTGCACCAGTTCTCCTGGTACCAGTTATGTCAGCCAAAAAAACTTGGTGAGTTATGTAGGTGGTGCCATGTCAGCACTTCCCTCAGTTCCAGCCGGATACAATGAACTGGACGAAAAACACGAACTATTTTTCATAGCCGCTTGGACTGACCTTCATTCAGTGCGGTGGTACCAACCCGGGCGGGTTTTACCCTACTACCATGTAAGGAGAGGGAAGGGATCTACAGTTTAACGTGGATTCCGAACCACGACCAGCGTCAGCGGTCAAGATATCACCCATCCAAGACCTGGCCACACTCGGCAGTGCTTAACTTCGGTAATCGAATACAGAACACCGCAACCACTGAGCCAACGACGCTGATGAAAATATTTGTAATAATACTGTAGCCATTGCGAAATTTGTGACGACGTGTTGTCTAACTGGCCTGATACATAATATGTAATAGATAAACTTATCAATATTACTTGAGCATTGTCTAAATTACATCATCATGACAGGTGGGTAGATCTCGGCGAGACGGTTACTTTTAGTACAAACACGGTGGGGTCTAGGACCAGTGGTTCCTGAGATATGAACAAAATAAAATTTCATCTAGTCATGAAGTAGGTGGGTCTTCGTGACTTACATAAATGCTGCTTGATATCTTGTCCGAACACCTTGCGGAACGTGGTGGCCGGTGTTGTGCTGTAATTTACCAGAGTTCTTGCAGCACAACACCGATTGCTCTGCTTAACCCGATTGTCGTTATTCAGCGTGATTGATACGTATGTATGTAAAATTCATTCATGACAGGAGGGTAGGTTTTGTTATAATGTTCGTAATATTCTTTTGCAGCCATTTTATACGCCCCTCTGCTGGGTACAGGCCTCTCACTTTTACATGATATGAAAGAATTTTAGTCATACACTTCCACGGTGACCAGCCGGCTTGGAAGTGGGTTTCCTCACGATGTTTTCCTTCACGGGAGTGTCAGCGGCCATTTAGCACAAGTTCTAAAGTAAATATTGTGCTCCCAGTGGGTATCGAACCCGCACCTCCCGCTTGAGAGGTGTGCTCTTGCACGCTCGGCCAATCTGACACTCTTTCGGCCAATGTGACAAAATTTAAATCCTCGATGCGGTTTTACCTCGGGTTTTATAATAGGTAAATTCAAGGAAAATCCAACTGAACTGAATCACCAATCACTCCAATTCATACCAAGAACTTTAACTTTGCTTTTTTTAAACACAGCGTACTTCCTCCTAAAATGTATGGAGTAGGTATTATTTTCCCCTAGTATCACCAAGTTGTTGAATCAAACATTTTCAGATCATGAAATAACTACTAGGTGTGCGCATTTTCCATACATCCTTCCTGTATATTAATATGCACATTATATAATAGGTATATAATATTATGTATGAATGGATTTCTGCTTCCAAAGCAGAAATCGATAGAAGAATTCCGAACGGCTGGAGCAGATTTTCGTCCTTGAAAAGAATACTTAAAAATGATTAAATTTAATTTAATTTAAAGACCGCACTTTCAACAGCTGCTTACTACCTATCTTAACATATGGAGCCCAAACTTGGTCCTCTACGCAAGCAGATCTTATAAGATTGAAGAGAATACAGCGCAAAATGGAAAGGTGCCTATTAAAAGTTAAATTAAAGGAAAGGATATCCAACATCTGTATCAGGGAAAAAACGAGAACAAGAGATGTAGCTAACTCGGCAAAGTTTCTCAAATGGCACTGGGCAGGACACATTATCAGGCTTCAAGATCAGCGATGGACACAGGAGTCTACCGTGTGGTGCCCCAGATATTGCACAAGGAGAAGAGGAACAAGATGGAGATATAACCCTTAGCAGGGAATCTATGGACTAGTCTAGCACACAACAAACAAACCTGGAAGAAGACGGAGGCGGCATTGCCCAGCAGTGGGATCAATTATAGCTAATCATATACATATATGATATAGATAATGTTAAATACGCTTACTGAAGAAACATATTTAATGTGATTAGTAATTTTTTTAAGAAACTTGAAATATGTACAAGCTAACATGTATAGGCTAAAATCATAGATGCTAAAATAAAATAGGCTAAAATCATCGATGATAAAATAAAATATGCTAAAATCATCGATGCCAAAATAAAATAAGCTAAAATCATCGACGCTAAAATAAAATAGGCTAAAATAAATTATGTATGAATACTTTGATATGATCATCGGTCATTGTATTGATTCCTCGACAATAGCCAGCGAGTAGAATGGTTTGGTGTGTGTAAGTGCATAGGTAGATAATGTTGGTGTACGAGTTAAAGACCGCAGGCGAGGCGAAGTACGCTCGGCGGATTGCGCGACCCGGAAGTCGTGACTCGCCATCGCCACCCACTGCACTTCCGCGAAATACACCATTTGAGGGCGCTGCCGCTATCCAAGTTTGACAGCATTCGTCTTGACCTCTTGACAGAGGCGGCAAACGACGATCTTTAGTGGCTCTATAGTCCTTATACCAGGGGTTCCCATACTTTTTGATCCCGCGACCCACTTTTTAAAATTAAAATATTTTGCGACCCAGGGAGAACTTTTTCAGAAAAGTTAGTGAGTGGTTTGATGTAAAAAATAAACACTTCATTTGTAAGTATCATAAGTAAGTCGTTATTTTGTAATAAATTGTAATGTACGACAACAAAAAAATAGAAACTAAGAACTACGTTTACATATTAAGTACTTTGAAAATCATCGGGCAGGTACGGCTAAATAATTCAGTGTGACGGATGCTTTCTATTAACTTCCTTCTAAAATTCTTCTACTGTCTTGTTAACAGGTGTGTCAAAGTAATCAGTGGTGCGCATATTTACAAAGGCGCCATATTTATCAAAATATCTACATTTATTTAATTACACGGGTCATTCACGTGACTCAGTACATACCTAACTTTAAAGTGCAAACATTGCTGTATCGCTGAAAAGATAGGAAGTAGGTGTTCATGACTCCGATTAATAAATATATACATACATAATAATAATTACTTGTCATGATTACATTGCATAAACTGTAATTTCAGGGGCGCGTTCAGTAAATCCAAGATAATTTATATGCCTGTGTGCATCCCATTCTAATGCATGTTGTAAAAACCAGACTGATAGAATAACGGTCGATTAGTGAACGCAGCCCAGCACTTTAAAGGGCCCAAACATCGGCGGACATGCTTCTGTATTCTTTTGTATCGCATAGAATATATAGCAGCGCTAAAATGTTTGCTGATGTGTGGCCCCCCTGAACTGCTGGCATAAAGAAAACTGATAAATTATCGGAAATTAGATTTATGATATAGATAAAATGTAGGAACATGAAGTACAGCTTGTCCACTCCCGAGACGTAACGCACGAGGCGAGCGCGGAGTAGAGAGGGTTAGGGGGGGGTGCGCAAAAGAAAGGAGCACATCGCATAAGAAAGGATGTGGGCTTGAGAGAGTGGACAAAGTTTCGCTAATTCCGCGTCGCTAACGACGTGCCAGTCGGGTAACCAGACAGAGGACACCTATACCTATGTAGTATGGAATTGCAAATTCTAAACTTGGGCATCTAGCTACCCAGCTGGTCACGTGGGTGGTGTCCATTTAAGAGAGCGCATAACATCTATGGTTTAGCGCCCGAGTGAAGGTCGGTCGTGTTACGTGTTCGAAGCTCGTTGTTTGTCGTTGTTGTCGCAGCGTGATTAGTTCGCGCCACGGTTCGCGCTCTACCTCATTCGCCACCTCAGGCGGGTCTTTAAATTCGTAGACGAGCTATAGGTATAAAAGCCCATTTGAATTATCTCTACGTACAACAATAGATAATGCTGTCTCTGTTTTTCTTTCAACAGCTCAGTCGATATCCTATCATACCGAAATACATAAATATCAGAATGTATTCCATTACAAAAAAATATTAAAATAAAATAAATAAATATACACTTTTCTGCTTAGCAGACGGCGGACTTATTGCCTTAGACAATCTCTTCCAGTCAACCTATATACACTACAACACATTCGTATTGTTAGTGTATAGGTTTCCTTACGATGTTTTCCTTCACCGGGGTGCATTGTAATTTTGCACACAAATTTTAACCGAGATCTTAAAATCCGGAAAAATTGTGCGCATACCAGGTATCGAAACCACGACCTCTCGAGTAAGAGGCGTGCGCTAATCAACTAGGCTACTCCGCAACCCAACACATATCACTAATGCTAATTCCTGAAAATCGGGGTAAGCAGAGCAAACGGTGTTGTGCTGCAAGAACTCCTGTAAATTACAGCACAATACCGATCACCACATTTTGCAAGGTATTCGGACAAGATATCAAGCAGCATGTAAGGCACAAAGACCCACCTGGAATAGTGGAAATACCGTGCCAAGGTGAGAGGTGGCGAGCCTAGCATGGAATCTTGTCCTTATCCCTTAGTCGCCCAAACGGTAAAGTAAGTCTTTATTGTAAAGTAAAGCTCAATCAGAAAAACAAATAAATAAAAAAATCCGAACCGGAATTTGAACCCAAACCTTTGACTTTATCTGCACACAGCGATACCAACTTCGCCACCCGGACTGTGACGTCTTTCTCTTCAATTTGTTGCCTTATTCATCTGGATCTTCTTAACGCTCACTCAGCTTTCGAAGTAGTCTACATACATTGATTATGAACAGTATGTTGTTGCCCTTAAAATCGCACTTAAGATAGACGACACTAGAAACAACTTCTGAGATTTCCAATAGATTGATTAAGATTCAGTAAGGGACTTGCACGCTAAGAAAGGAAAATCAACCAACAATATCCATTATTACAAAGTAATTTCCAATGTAGACTAACATTTTCTTCTTTGGACTATCTTTACTTAAAACAACTCACGATAATCAACATCATAGTCATGAAAATTTAAACATCACAAAGGATTAATACCGCCGCGGCGGTAACGCCTTGACAAAGATCGGCAACATGATATCATTGTGAACTCGATCCTGAACCAACGAGCATTTAATCTTTGCCTGGACTTTGAGTTAACCAACCACCTGGACGCCCTATTATTAACTAAAGTCCCTTTTTTTGGGAGATGGATTAAAGTGACATTTAGAGCGTTGCCACTTTCACGCAAATTTTAAACAGTCATGTAGTTTTTGTCGATAGTTTTATCGATTGGTCCAGTTTCTCGGGCGAGGACCTCACGGAAACTCGCAAGTGTTCGCGGAGCGACACGTACCTCGAGAAACCACACGAGTTTCAGCCTGGTTTAAAATCTGCATTAGTACCTAGGTACGTACTAGCGTGATGAAATGTGTTGAAGACTGGTTTAATAAATGGAAAAAGTTTATTCGATCGATAACAGTAGATTTTTTTTTATCGACTGCAATCACTAGCAGAGTGAAGCTCGCAACGCTATAATGTCAGTGAAACGTAATTTTAGTCCGTCTTGAAAAAAATGGACTTACTATAGTCAAAAGCAATAGGTCAATCAAAACATTAATAGAATCTAACTTTCATAATACCCACGTAGGAATATATAGTTTTTAGTTCTTTAGTTCTTTATTCAGTATCCTTATGGTCGTACACTACACTTGAATTTGTCAAAATATTACATTTTACATCCGGTTCGATAACTCCCATGAAGAAGAACCGGCAAGAAACTTCATATGGTTTTTTTTAGTCTTTCTTACAATACTTTGTGACTAACCAAACAATAGACACCGCTTACAGTGTTAAACTACAGTTTGAGAGCTTGATTAAAAATTATTTAATTTAAGCTTTATAATTCTACATTCTAACCGCACATAAGAAAAAAAAATAATATTTCAGGTGTAAAGAGCCCTTGTCAGAGAACTTCATGCGAGATTGTATCAATTATCTTAATTATTTCTAATATCACAATGCAGTACAATGTAAAAAAAATTAACAAAAATATGATAATGAATCAAATTGTCAAGAATAATATTAACCCAGTTAGTAGAATAAGTGATACAGATTTTATCTACCATATCAAGATAAGTGATACAGATTTTATCTACCATGCAGTCAGAATTTCAAGACAAAGTGTCAGTTAGGTAATACATATTACAACATAGAAGTAACTATTTGGTACTCGGTCCCACGACTCGAATGCGTCCGCGGCAATATGCCCACTGCCCAGACCCCCGAAGGAAAATCGTGACACACATACCCTAAAACAACTCTCACTTATTACAGAATACGTCAGAGAAAACCACATGTGAATTGATCGAGTCGTTCTCGAGTAATAAGCGAATATAGAACCGCGACCGTGCATGCATCGATAGGATAGGGTAGGATGGGTAAGTCTTTTTTATAGACAACCAGCATGCGTGGCCTTGCCCAAAATTTCAAAAGACGATCAGACATAGCCAATAACACCACTCCTCGCGTAAAAGCGAGGAGTGGTGTCGAGCTCTTAGTGGCGCCATGTCAGCTATGTGGCGGACGAAAAAGTCGTGCAATTTGTTTATAAGCTATAGAATGTCTATATTTTCAAAATACCACGGTGCTTAAAAAACATTTAGAAAATTTTCGGCTATTCTCGCGGCGACTTTATCCGCCGGATTGGTCCGACGTTTCGAACATTAAAATTGTCTACTTTTAGTTAGGCAGACTATCTATAAAATTTTGAAAACTTACGGCTCTTCTCGCGGCGAATTTATCGGATAGTTCCGACGTTTCGAACAGAGCGTCCTGTTCATGGTCACTGAGAAGTCCGCTCGCCACGAGAGCGGTGAACGTACAATACATTAAAATCTTCGAACTTAATCAGCCTTAATTCGAACAGTCCGATAAATTCGCCGCGAGAAGAGCCGGAAGTTTTCCAAATGTTACAGATAGTCTGCTTTATTTATTAAGACAAAAGCAGTACGTTAGTATTAAGTAGATAATTTTAATTTTCTGCTAAGTTGTGGTATGGAAAGGTGACAATGTTTTCAACAGCTATATAGTGTTTTCTTTACAGGTTGATAGTTACGTAGTTACCTACTTATTATTATATTTTTTAGTTGTAAGCGTGACATTATGGCGCCAATCCACCCAGAATTAGGTAATCTTATGCTGGAATATGTTTTTATTAACGATTGTTTTTAATCTACAGCAAATGTAGTTTTGAACATAATACATACCATTAAAAGAATGACTCCACTGCATGTCTTCCCATGCATGTCGTAAAAGGCGACTAAGGGATAAGGGCAAGCCGTTCTAAAGGGCGACAGTCTCGAAACCTCTCACCTTGCCACGAGACTTCTACCAAGTCATGCAGTAGGTGGGTGTTCGTGCCTTACATGCTGCTTCATATCTTGTAGAACATCTTGCGAAATGTGGTGGTCAGTGTTGTGCTGTAATCTACCCGACTTCTTGCAGCACAACACCGATTGCTCTGCTTACCCCGATTCTCTGGATTTAGCGTGAGTGATATGTATGTACTCGTAAAATACACATCATTCATTGCTTTCATCGCCTTTAAAATGTCTTTTACGCATTGATCCTCTTCAGCATCATCAATCAGCATTCTGAACTCCTGAAATTCTACTTGAATGCGTTCCAATTAACACTTCCCGATCCCAGCAATTTGGTCAGATGGCGTAAGCAAACGGATAAAAGGTGTCAGAGCTGTGAAGAATTGGTAGGAACAGCGAGGCATATTCTCACTGGATGCAAGACAATATTGGACAGGTGACACTATTCGGTACGTCACGACAAGGTTTTAGGGATCATCAGACAGGCTGTTTCACAAGCTATAGAACGCGTCAAGAGAGGACTTACTGTAGCTGAGGACAAGGTCACCTTTGTAAAGCCTGGTGAAAAAGTGCAGAGAGCACAGCAAAGGCCCTACTCTATACTGGTAGCTGCAACAGACTGGATGATTTATATGGATACGGGTGAGAAACATTACTAGATCCCTCTGGATGAGATGATCTTTGAGACCGGATATGTCCTCATATATCCAAAATCTACACGAACTGTGATATGAGCGGAGTTGGCAGTCCCGTGGGAAACAAATGTACCAAAAGGACCACGAGTTCAAGACAAATAAATTCGACCAAATAATTCGGAGAGGCTATAGAGCAGAACTTTTCGCCGTAGAGGTTGGTGCCAGAGCTCTACCAGATAAATCGATTAAACCTATTCAAAAAACTGGGACTGACAAGACCATTAGTGAGCTCTTATAAGCAAAGAGTGTCGAAGGCGTCTCTTGCAGCCTTGTACTACATATGGATAGGGGCGTGGAGGGAGTCACTGAGTTCAGATAGTGCACTTCCGAGTAACAGGTCAGACTCACTGATGAGGCCCGAATAGCCGGTCGAAACGCTAAGTCGACTGACAAGCACTCTTGGTGGCCACCAAATGTGATTCTGTGACTTCTTCTCTGTCTTCAATGGGCTCAAGAAATTCTCTTGGTGAAGCCATTGCAAGCTGAGTCTCTCTTGCATTTTCATTCTCAATTATACTTCCTCTATCAAGATTATCTATAACGTTGAATTCTTAAAACCCTGTACCCGTCTCCATACTGTCATAATCCACACTGTTATTAAATAATTAGTGGAAATAATTGGGGGAAAACCCAAAAATTTCCATTAATGAAAGATGTCTCACTGCAAAGTTGGTTCGATAAGAAACTAGTCAATACCAGTGTGATGGAATGTTAATCCAATAAATGTATTGTTTTAATCTTGGACGTAATCTACATTTTTCCTGGTATGTTTAATCATTTAATAAATAACACTTGAGTACAAGAATATATTTTAACACGCACATTAGTATTGCCTTGACTTTATTGAAGCAATGTTGTGCTTGTGTCTATTTTCTAAACGGGTGAACCAATTTGTATTCACTTCTCGTTGTTATTATGTTGATAAGATATATATGCAAGTAATACAAAAGTTATGGTATTTGAGAAATATGGAGAAGTCACTGAGTGCAATGTAAGATAGAAGATAGATGTAAGATAGGAGACGAAAAGCTGGAACAAGTAAATGAGTTTGTGTACTTGGGAAGTGTGTTCACAAAAGACGGAAAGTGTGATAAAGATGTCGAACGGCGAGTAAGCAAAGGCATTAACGTGAATGGGGCCGGGTAATTAGTTCTACTGCCCGAATGGCCATTGATAATACGATTCTGGTATCTACACTTATGAATGGAAGTGAGTCTTGGGTATGTATGGCAGAAGCGACACAAAAGCAGAATAAATGCAGTGGAAATGCGTTCATTGAGAAGAATATGTGGTGTAAGTATGAAAGATAGAATGAGGAATATATTATGTAAGATAAAAATGTGGATTCAAAGAAGACAGTGACAAGGATAGAGAAAGGTATGCTTATATGCATCGGACACATGGAGAGAATTAATGGATGGTGATAGAATGCAGAAACAAATATATCAGGCAAATGTGGTAGGAATACCCGTACGGGTTCGCATTAGGCGAATATATCAGGTCTGGGATTCGTAGGATTCACCTCGAGTGAGAAACCAAAGAGAATCTAATCATTATGTATAGGGGAACTGTAAAAAATGGTGAAAAGTTTTCACTCGGGGAGTAGTTTTGTATTCAAACTCACGTGAAAAAAAACTCGGGTGAATTGTAGGAATAGATCCCCAGGATCAATTTGGTAACCTGTTACTTAAAGGGCAAGTTCGCAGTACCCGTAATCGGCATACATGTATGAAGCGACGATGTATGACGGTGTCGAGCAAGGGATTTATGTCAGGAGCGTACCAAATGGCATTCTATTGTCTCTGTCTACTCCTCTGGGATCTTTCCGGTGTGATGGTGTGATTGATTTTTTTTATATATTATGAATATAAGTATAACAGTTAGGTTAGTTGCGTTAGTTGTATGTAGTTTCGTTGTATGTCCTTTCGTATTATTTTCTATTTTATTTGCTGTTTTAATGTTTATTTTTATTTGGAAGTAAATAAAATATTATTTTACACCATTTAGAATTATAGGTAGGTAGGTACCTACTGGTTACAACCAGCGCGTAGCCGGGTTTTAAAACTGGTCTACAGATTAATAATAAAAACACTTGAATGTGACACACATAAGTGTTTTTTATCAGGAAATTATTGCGTCTTGCACTCTGTGAAGTAAATAGATTCATATATGTAGATATAATAGGTACCAGTCTACAACTACAATAACATCATACATACATATCACTCACGCCTTAACCCCGACAATCGGGGTAAGCAGAGCAATCGGTGTTGTGCTGCAAGAATTAATTACAGCACAACACCGACCACCACGTTTCGCAAGGTATTCGGACAAGATATGAAATCAAATCAAATCAAGCAGCATGTAAGGCATGAAGACCCACCTACTGCATGACTAGGTGGAAGTCCGAGCCAAGGTGAGAGGTGGCGAGCCTGTCGCCCTTTAGCGCAGCCTCTTGTCCTTATCTCTTAGTCGCCTTTTACAACATGCACGGGAAGAGATGCAGTGGGGGTTTTCTTTTAAGTACCGGCCCCGCCCCACACGGTAAAATAATATCATTGTACTAAAAATAAAATTCTGTGTCACTCAATTTTATTGTAAGTGAGACAAGTTGCAATGGACCGCATTTTTTTATTTCCTAAATAAAATCTTGCAAAAGCTTTAACTTGGGTATATGTGTTAGCGCTATTTATAGTGCGTACCTTCTGCACGCTATCTAACTGTAAATTTCAAGTTTTCAGATGTAACCATTCTTGCCTGAAGCATAAAAAGGCCAAAAAACTGTACCTATAAAAAGGTCAAAGGTCAAAATCATTTCTGTCTAAAGCCATTTTTTTTATTTTTTTTTTATTGAGAGTGCAAAAGGGGCGCCGAGCCACCCAGAGGGAGACTAACGACGCCCATGGACATTCGGTTTTTAGCGGGGGTTGCGAATGACATGCC
>WYDE02072560.1:0-12004 GCA_009867175.2 Adela reaumurella
GGCATCTTGTCCTTATCCCTTAGTCGCCTTTTACGACATGCATGGGAAGAGATGCAGTGGGTTCATTCTTTTAAGTAGCGGCCCCACAAGGTTCAGCAGCGGCCGCACAAGGTACAGTAGCGGCCCCACAAGGTACAGTAGCGGCCCCACACGGTACATGTACATTGTACACGATGTAGGTACTTGAATTATATTAACTAAATCAAATTTAAACAACATGACTTTAGGATGAGGCTTTGAAAGGTGTAAAAAGCTTCAAAAACCACTTGCCTAATATGATTTAATTTTCTAAATTTTTTAAACTTCTTGAAACAAATATGGGAGACTACAAAATTCACTAAACAAGATCAGGAGTCATATAATATATTTATTCGGGGGTTTCAACCCTGAGTCCGAAATATCGGCGTCAGTCAATGTATTAAATTGCAGTTAAGATTAGGCAGGTACTAAAGTATAGTTTCAATTTGAGAGCAAGCCTCCTCGTAGTCGCAGACGATGAAGTCAGCCATTAAGTGAACGAATTTGTTGTAATCACACATGGGCTGGTCTCCGCAACCCTTCATCTTGAGCGTTTCCACCATTCCGTCTTCGCCGCCATTCGGTGCGTACACAATCTACAAACACCAAGTCACACATTAGTCGTAAAGGTAATTTAAAAATAAATTTATAAAAAAACCCCGACGGATAAAACACAGGACTCCTTTGCAAGGACTCTTTAAAAAGTTTCAAATAATTCTACAGAACACAATGTGACATATAAACTATAACCCTCCTTTTAGTTCGTAGTCAGGCAATTTAATTAAATCAATTATACATAAAGATCTACCTAGGTACATATGTTAAAAAAAAACCGAAACATTAACAATTTTAAAAAATCCTATGAAACCGAGGTAATGTTTCTTCCTTCGTCGGGGTTACCCACACACAAATTCCCAAGTAGCTATCTATAATTAAATGTAAGTATGTATAATAAATAAGAGTATTTAAATTCTTGGTTTACTTTGTTAAACATGGAGGAGGACACAAATAAACAGATATTAAGACCAAAACGTAGGAATTCTCTAAAAAAAATTAAAATAATAAACCAAAATTTTTAATTTTGAAAAAACCTACGACCCTCCAAGAAAATCCGTCGGGCGCTGCTACTGCCACCTCTGTTCCAAATTTAAATTAAAATGTAGCTGCATAACAAGTTTTGCGTGTAGCGAATGCGTTAGTGTAAACGTGTATCGCGAGGATTTTACATGGGAAAACGGAGCAGCGCTACCGACGCGGCGACGGGCGCGTTGCGAACTAACCGCTTCCATACAAGTACGACGTTATACTAAACGTATATACGCTACTCGCACAACTAGTTGTAGCGCCACAAAACAGCTATGATTATGATTCTCGTGAGATGCATCAATACGAACCCATCATTAATTTCAAGTAAAGGCAAAATGTCAATTCAAGGCGAGAATGACGGATGTTCTTTGGTTAGTCGGGGATTTAAAAAAATATATATTCCTTTTTCGATTACATTGTGAGTTTTTTTCAAGAATTTTAATTTGTTTTCTTTTTTTAATAAACCTTTTTAAGTCGAGATTTTCCTTATTTACAAAGATTTTCAGATTTCATTATTTTTCAAAAACTTGAGATGGTCCTTTTTCTCCAGTAGTCAATTCCCAATTTCAAATATATCTCAAACATTTCATTCCATAAGAAGATCCTGAAAGAAAACGAATTAAAAGTTTGGTTCAGCGGTTGGTAAAGCACTTCTACTCGTTTCCAATTCACTGGTTAAGGCAGAGAATGTTTTTTCCTTCGAGCAAGCTGATGAATGGCCGACGATTTAAAAGGGTGAAATTGTTTTTATCACATTTCACATTTATCTCTTTAGGAGCTCCTCCTGATTAATTTAAGTGGCTTTATCTTTTGTTCCGCTAGGAAGGAGCATTTTAGCCGTTCCATGGAACCCGCTCCGGGATCCTAATGGACAAAAGAACCCTCTTTCCCATCCTGGAATAATACATTGTTGAAGCAACATTGAGAAATTATTTGACTTGCGAACATCTCAGGTAGAGGAAAAAGTTAATATTCGAAAATGAAAAAGAAATTTTGTTCATATTACTTTTCTAAAGAAATTATGACTTTTGTTTAATTATCTTATTTAAAAGTATTGCTTGCTGACTTTAGAGTCTTTTCAGTTTCGATAGAAATTTCATTTTTCCTTACCCAAAATTTCTGATGTCGTAATACAACCACCATGCATGGTATGCAACCACTGAAGGCGTGAAGAACACTGCGGGACGTGCTTCGTGCGTGAAGGAATTCGTACAGTTTGGGGATTTTTACTCTTCAACATATTTCAAATATAATGTTTGTTGGAAGGGTGTGATCGCCTCCATCTAGTGACAAATCACAAAGCAAGATAAACAAATCTACGTCCTCGCCCGCGATATTCACGATGTCGTAGGCAGAGGGCATGGCAATGGCTGTGGTTACTATTTAACGGCCAGCATACTCCTCGCTGCTTGTAGTGTTAGAATTTTGCTCCTCTCCATGTGCACCTTCAGCATATGATTAGTCTAGTGTTATTAAAGCCTAATAAATGTATATATAAATAAAACTGAAATGCTGTTTGTTGGTAAACGCATCACTTGGGAAGCGCTGGAAATAATATATTTGGCATTTTTTATTCGTAGTAGACTGACGAAAATATTTTTCGTAATAGTTTGATTGAAATTTAGCCAGGACAACGGGTCAGCTAGGAATAGGAGTACGAGAGGAGTATGGGTAGGAATAGGGTTAGGAGTAGGAGTAGGAAGGGGTAAGGGTAGAGATAGGAGTACGGGTGGGTGTAGAAATATGAGAAGTGGTAAGGGAGGGGTAAAGTAGGAGTAGGATCAGAAGTAGGCTTCGGATTAGGAGTAGGATTAGGTTTAGGAGTGAGGGTAGGATTGGAAATTGAGGTGATATTCATAACTGTACATTGTTGTGGTCATTTCCATTAATTCATACATACATATATACATATACATATATTCATACATATCAACAATACTATCATATTTATGCAGATAGTTCTATCAATCTTAATCAGAAAAATACGGAAAAAATATAAAGTAAAACGTCCAAACCGGGGTTTGAACCCGGGACCTTTGGCCTTATCTGCCACTGCAATACCAACTTCGCCACCCGGACCTGACGTATTCACTTCAATTTGTAGCCGTATTCATCTGGATCTTCTTAACGCTGACTCAGCGTTCGAAGTAGACTACATCTATTGATTATCAACCGTATGTTGTCGCCGTTAAGATCATACTGAACATAGACTACACTTGAAACTACTCCTGAAATTTCCAATGGAATTTTTTTTGTTTGATTTTTGTTGTATTTTTCTGATTAAGATTCAGTAAGCGACTTGCACGCAAGGAAAATCAAACAAAAAAATTTAAAAAAAAGATGTAGACTACTTCGAACGCTGAGTGAGCGTTAAGAAGATCCAGATTAATACGGCTACAAATTGAAGTGAATACATCAGGTCCGGGTGGCGAAGTTGGTATTGCAGTGGCAGCTAAGGCCTAAGGTCCCTGGTTCAAACCCCGGTTGGGACGTTTTCCTTTATATTTTTTCCGTATTTTTCTGATTAAGATTCAGTAAGCGACTTGCATGCTAAGCAAGGAAAATCAAATAAAAAATTTCCGTTAAAAATAAAATTAGTTTTATTTTGTATTTTCGCCTTATAGCAAAGTATGTTTAAATAAGAACGCTTTTTTGTTACTTGTGAAAAGTTTGTATATTTTGAGTTAGAAGATCTTGGTAGTCACCGTCGATATACAATCTTGAAGTTTTAGAACAATAAAGGGAAACATGAAATTATTGTACCGAAGTAAGGGAACCAGATTATATACCTATTTAAAAAAAATCCACAGCTCATTACAAAATTGTATATTCGCTGTATTTTTCCCCCAAATAATATTTTTATAATTTTATATAATATAAGTGAAAAGACGCCGTGTGGAGCCAGTACTTAAAAGAATGCCTCCACTGCATCTCTTCCCATGCATGTCTTAAAAGGCAACTAAGGGATAAGAACGAGATGCCGCACTAAAGGGCGACAGGCCGCAACCTCTCACCTTGGCACGATACTTCCACCGAGCCATGCAGCAGGTGGGTCTTCGTGCGTTACAAGCTGCATGATATCTTGTCCAAATACCTTGCGAAACGTGGTGGTCGGTCTTGTGCTGTAATTTACCGGAGTTCTTGCAGCACAACACCGATTGCTCTGCTTACCCCGATTTTCGGGGTAAGCAGAGCAATCGGAAAGGATAGAAAAACAAAAAGTTTTTTGACCCAATTCGAGTAAGTGACTTCGCTTCGCTCAGACAATAAAATTTGATTACTATGGCACATATTGGAAAGGCCAAAAATACGTAATAGCTACCTTTAGCTTTAGTAACATTTACCTGCATCTCTTCCCATGCATGTCGTAAAAGGCGACTTAGTCCTTAGACTTATAAGGACAATATGCCGTGCTAAAGGACGACAGGCTCGCCACCTCTCACCTTGGCACGGTAATTCTACCAAGTCATGCAGTAGGTGGGTCTTGGTGCCTTACATGCTGCTTGATATCTTTTCCGAATACCTTGCGAAATGTGGTGGTCGGTGTTTTGCTGTAATTTACCCGAGTTCTTGCAGCACAACACCGATTGCTCTGCTTACCCCGATTGTCGGGATTCAGCGTGAGTGATATGTATGTATGTATGTAATATTTCATCTTCATCATTAGCCATTGGCTACGTATTACTACATCACACATGCTCCTCCGCTCTTCTCATGCAGCTACTGCCAGCTACTTTTTTAATGTCGTCGGTCCATCAGACTGGAAAACGTCCGACAATACGTTTGCCTAAACGTGATCTGCATTCCAGTACTCGTCTGCACCAACAATCAACCGCTGTGCGACATATGTGACCAGTCCACGAGTAATATTTATTAATATAATTAATTACAGATTACAGGTATACTTTTGTCTATGTTAAGCACAAAGGGTACACTACATTTCCTTTCAGATCTGTCATCTTGAAGACGGGGCCTACTTTGGTGAGGTGTCGTTGGTAATAAACAACGCAAGGAGGGTAATAACCGCAGTGGCCATTGACAACTGTGAAGTCTACAGACTTGATAGATCTGACTTTAGGTTCGATGCCAATAAATTATGTAGTTTAGTCAAATGAAATGGACTTCTCTTGTGTCAATACTGTAGAATGACCGAGGCCAGCGGTAGTCCGGAAATTTGAAAACCCGGATCGCCCATTATTTGTAGAATTACATATTGTCGCTGTACATACAATAGGTTGAAAGTAAATTTAATTTCTTCTTCGCATAATCTTAATGAATTTTTATTAATGAAATACTGGAAGGAAATACTGTAAGAAGTTCATATTTTTTAATCACCTAATGATCTTTTTCATCACAAACATTTCCACAAAGCCAATAAAATGGCATTACTTTACTTCTTACTGCATTAAAAAGTTGGTTCATGATATACGTTTTTCTTGCCTCCTAAAAGCTTGAGTTTGCTTCACATTCAACACATGGCATGTACAGTGAAGGGATAATACACAATTTGTTTAAGAACCAAGTAAAACTGTTAAGTCGGGTCATGGAGGTCATGATACCCAAAAACAAGCAAGTCAGATAATTTTTTTGTTATACACTAATGGCATCATTTCTGAAATATTGACTCATTAACGTTCATCTCCGCAAATGTTACAATCGCGTATTGAGCGCAATTTTATGAAATGTACAGACCCGACATATTTTAAAATGTATGAAACGTTTCAGGAGATATGTGATGACAAACGAGAGCTTGTATGATAAACTTAAGAGCGTCGCGCACGCCAGGATCAACGAAAGCGAGCGCATCGACGAAGCTTACCTCAGGAAGAAGACCGCATACCCTACTCCACAAACTTACCCGCACGGAGAGCCGCAGAATCCACCGGAGTCCCATCGAGGATGACCTTAAAGTTTGCTTTTCATTATTTCGCAGTTGTACAAATTCCAGTATTTACAGCATTGTGCCTCAATTACACTACAGTGAGAAATTTGCCTTTCGATAGGCTTCTCGTAATAGCTTAATCGAAGCCTTACAAATTGGCTTAGAAACTCGGTCTGATTTTTACCATTAATTGACTAGTCCTAAGCGCCTCGTTGAGAGTATTAAATTTGCGTGTTTTACACCGAGTTTCTAGCCTGAGATCTCTTAAAATTTTCCATATTCATATTTCATCGAACTAGGTATAGTCGCAGATTTCTAGAAACTAAACATTTTAACGAGGATGACGTGTCTAGCTGCACCTCACTTGGCAAACTTCACACTTAGCGGTGCGTGGAATCGCAGTCTACTATGTACATAGGCAAAGTTTCGGGCAGTAAATACGGAAAACTTGCGACCGGTGAATGCAGTGTCGAAAAAGCTTGTGTAGATGTAAAATAATAATTATTTTCTAATCTAAACGTTGACCTAGGGCCGATGTGAGAAGAAAATGTAGGAATATGAAATGGCGGTTGCTAATTTTTCTATCGGTGTCGGTTGCCGACCTGCGGCTTGGGATTACGATGCTTCAGTAAAGGACACGCGAGGGCCAGCACACAACCGAATGTCTGCAGATTTCAGCATTTTAATTAGGAAATATGTGACTCACAGAACAACTTCTAGAAGAACAAAACAATAGAGAGACTAATTTATCTCTCGTAATTGTATAATTTTTGCTAACCCTGGCTTGTAATAATTGAAGCACGTACCGACGCCTGCGCTTGTGTTTAGGCCCTTCGTGACCGTTACCTCGGGGAATTTGTGGTTCATTTTCGTTTGTTCTTTGATTATTTTTACTATAATTTGTATGTGGCTCAGAAGGAGCGGGGACGATATTAACTGTTTAGGGAGTGAACGATTTCTACGTGGGCATTTTGACCGGGGATCTAACGCTACTACTTTATCCCTTTCGCGGAGTGGAACAATAATGAAGAAATCAAATTATATGAATTTTTTTTTTCTTAAATCGTGTAATGAATAAAGTAGCAGCGTCGCTTTTGTTATAAATTGTGTTGCGTGCCGTCTCCAGGCCCACTGACTATATAGAGGTGTGGTGACATTTTATTTGTATTTATGTACTTTTCCACGGCCTCGTGTTTAATTATTCCTCATATTTTGCATTGTAATTTTGATCTGAAACTACGTAGACGAGGCGGGCTGCCACGGCCCTAGCGGCTTACACTCGCTCGCTCGGCGGCGGCCATCGCTCCCGCACCCCGCACTAGGGACACCTGCCTACGTGTAGTGGCGTTTGTATAGCACATTTCAGCACATCATTGAGATTCACCACTGTCATTGAAATATCCCACACTCATTATTAACAATTACGGAAACTGTACTCGTAAGAATCTTTTAACGAAAATTATACTAATAGAAACATGTAAAAAGCAGTGTTATGTAAACACCACTACGTGCGACGTTGACATTAGCATGTAAAGTGCACTTTAGACTAGGGGTAGGGACCTCTGTGTTGTCACGTGAGCGGACCGTCGTTCAATTTACTGCACCAGCAACATCAGTGATGGATGACTCACTGCAGCCAATGATAACATCGTCTGAGAGATTGAAAAATAATTAAACTAAAGGTGATTTTTAACATTAAAAATTTTTTTGCCATAAATCGGTTTTCATTTACGTTTGTACTTTTGTCGTGTACACTGTCTAGTCTAGTGTATTGTAAACCAAACGATGGTCTGCTTACAGTGGCTTATTAGAAGTAGTTCAGACTTGAGTTTTCGTATTAATTGTTAATAAACTTGTATAGAAATGTACTTCAAAATTAATGTGACAGTTTAGGAAAATTCTCAACTGACAATATACCGAAACCGAAGCACGTATCTTTCAAGGGAGACACGACAAAATTAATAAGCAGCTGGTACTAGTAGTCGGCGGCGACTATGGATGACCATAATGTAGATATCGACCTTTCGTTTTGAGAATTTTCCTAAAATTGCGCCTAAATGCACACTGAGACTAGCGAGTGGCGTATAACTGCAGACTTCTAGGTTTATTGTCTAGTCAAGGAAGATACTACGTTAATCTAAAAATAAGGTTTTGAATATCGACTTTGAAGCAAAATTGATTTTCTCTAAGCACTGTGACTTAGATTAGCGATGTCGTTTGAAATGTGTTACCTAATACGGCAGTCGGTTAGTTAGTGCCGTCTACAGAAGGGTATATTGACACCACCCGTGAGACTCTGAACATAGAACCGTGCCTGTGGTCTGGTTATTGTATAACTGACTGCATATTCCAGGTGCCGCTGACAAGCGCTCGAGTGTAAGCGGCTCAGTGTGTTATTTGTTTAAATTATTGTTAGTTATTAATGTTATTTTTATATAATATAAGTTACTATAGTATATTATGGCATATAAACTGTTATAAGGTACAGCGGTCTTTTATTTTATTGTTTCATTCACATAGAACCATAACTATTTGGTAGCAATTTTGGAGTAAAAATTAGGATAAATAAAATAGCGCAATATCCAACACCGTTTTCAGAAAACTGTTTTCACAATATACCTCAAAACTGTGTCACGTTATTTCGCTAGTTCAATTATTATTTGCAATTTGTATGGGAGCCCATCTCCACGTAGATCCAAAACTAACATAGTATGAGTCATGACATTTTTTTAAATCTACTCTCATTTGTTAACACGATTCTTCAGTAATAAATGTGCGATGTTTGGTTCCTATACTACAAGCCATATTTTTATCGTGATTATTTGAAAAGATCTGTTATCTGAAAGGATTTTCAATAATGGAGAAAATTCAACACGAGCAGTCATGAAGTACCTCCATAAAAAAGGCAAGTCACCAAAAGATATCCATCAAGATATGACAAATACATTGGGAGAGTCTGCTCCATCGTATTCCAGTGTAAAAAAGTAGATAGCTGCTTTTAAGCGGGGTCGGGAGAACATTTAAGATGACCCTAGGAGCGGAAGGCCGTCTATGTCTACCACGAAGAAAAACATCAATAAAATATGTGATCTGATACTGAGTGAGCGAAGATTGACTATCAGTAAGATAACTGAGATCACAGGCATTAGGAATTGGAGTTCCATAAGGTTTCTGCTCGTTGGGTCCCAAGATTCCTTTCAGCTGAACAAAAACGAGTTAGCTTCACAATTTCCTGCGATTTTTTAAAATTTTTGAGGCAGTCTGTGATACCTTTTTTGTCCCGTTTCGTTACCATGGATGAAAGCTGGGTTCACCGCCATACTCCTGAATCGAAGCAGTGGAAAAGATCTGGCTCACCCACTCAGAAGAAGGCTAAGGTCGTTTTGTCGACCAACAAAGTCATGGCTTCAGTTTTCTGGGATGCAAAGGGGATTATTTTCGTGGATTATTTACCAAAAGGCGAAAATATAAATTCAAAATATTATTGCAACCTTTTACGATGACTTTGGGAAGAAATCAAAGAAAAAAGGCCGTGGTTGCTGCTGGAGAAAGTGTTGTTCCATCAAGACAGTGCCCGGGTACACACTTTGGCTGAATCAATGTCTGAAATCCATAATTGTGCTATGAATTATTGCCCCATGCAACTTTTTCGCCAGATTTAGCCCCCTCGGATTACCACCTTTTTCCAAATTTAATAAAACACTTAGGTGGCTCGAAATTTTTGACCAAAGAAGTAATAGCTGCAGTAAATGAGTATTTTGACGACCTTCCGGAATATTTTTTTTCGAAGGCATAACCTGCAGGTCCAGTGGAAAAAGTGCATTGACCTTGATTTTTTAAAAATAAAAATTGTTTTGGGCCCACTTTTCTTTCAATTTCATGGGCGGAATTAGAAATTTTGGATCCACCCCCGTATGATGCTGAACCATACGATTCGAGAACTCTCCCCACATTTTTCGTTTACATTATACGTAAGTGCATATTATACTGCTACGCACTCTATCAAAAAAAAAAATCAAGCATAGATAATAATGAAAAAATTAGAGAAAGTCTGTTTTAAAAATGTGGTAAGGTAATAAATACTAAAAATTTTATAATTATAAAATACATATGGTAAAACTGAACAACTCATCGAAATTCATGAATGGCTTCATATGGTTATTTAATGCAATGTCCGTTAAATAAATATATGACACCATTCATGAATTTCGAAGAGTTGTTCAGTCAGCCTGGTAGTGAAGTTGGTTAACGCTCCGGCAGCTATATTGCAGAGCCGCGGTTCAAATCCTGACTGGGCTCAAAAAATTTTCAAAGTTTCATGAATTTTTCTGTTTCATATAGTATACATATTGTATAACGACTTGCAAGCTAAGCACGTAAAAACAAAAATCCAATAAAGTAATTGATAATAAAGTCTATTTAATTTAATTTTATAGTAGATAGACCTATGGATATCCAATAGATCTACGTTGAGTTTTAACATTGAAAATGTTTATGTTTTTGTGATCAAGTATAGTGCCCCGATTTATTAAATTGTGACATTTGCCTGTAGTTTTGCAGATATGAGAGGTACGCGGATGGGCCATATGTCAAAATGTGCGTCTGCCAGAGGGCTTCAAAGTGCAACTTGAATTCCCTAAATCGGTCAGGAACTTTTACAGATTTTCCAAAATTTGTCAAATTTCCAACTTGGATTGAGAATTTCCCAACTTTTTTTTGAGCACGCTATTCAAGAAACGAAAAAATTTAATCTCGGGATTGAATTAAGTTACAGTTTGAGCCATCTTCGGAGGCGTCGGACAAATACTGTAGGCGGTAGCGGGTCCCTTACGCGCGAGTTCAGTCTTTGCTCCGTTAACTTTATGGTCAGTATGATAACGAATGAATTCCTATTAACTATGTATGGAGCCTATGCAGCATTGACAAAATTTAATCGTGTACTTTATTTCTAAATTACATTTTCAATGCCTTTGATAGTGGGATACCTTGGTTCTGGATTTTTTCCACTGAGGTAGCCCAATCGGAGATAATTCGTCCAATCTGGCAACACTGCTAACAAAAATGTTTGAGCTGCAGCCATTCGCAGACGTCCGTTCTCCATGAATAATAGCTCAAGAATTTATTTATTTATTAGAGAATCTACAGCTAATTGAAAAGAGTAATATGAAACAAAGCCTAAACAGAATTCCTTCGCCTTACAAATTACTTTGAATCTAAACCTACGAAAACATGTATGCGCGGGTCATAGAGGAAAGGATCCGTGGATACATACACACGTGGCTCCTGTGGCCGTGCATGTAAATGGAAAGCAGCTTTTAGGAAGAATAAGGTCAACAAACACTTTAAGACGCTTGACCACGCACTCGACGCCGACGATACTCCAAGCATGACTGGTACTGGACTAAAATAATTTGGTAGACATTATGCATGGATGGATCTGACATGGATGGCTTTAACACGCACAGTGTAAGCCTATAATCACTAGGTGTCATGTCTGTTCTTGGTACTCTGAACTGGGCAAGAAGCACAAACTATGTATATGTTTTTAACATACTGTGAAGTAAAAATTTACTACAAAATGGACCAAACTTTCACTTTTAAAACTGATTAATTTGGGATAATTGAAACACAAGAATGCTTCGAGAATAACCACTTTATTGCACAGGGAAAACTGCTATTGGAAACGTGTTACTACGCATTGGTATTTCGTATTAACTTTTATCAGCGTTGGTGGCTCAGTGGTTGTGATTATTCGGTATTGATTACCAAAGTTAAGCAATGCCGAGCGCGGTCAGGTATTGGATGGGTGACTGCTTGACCGTTGATGCTGGTTGTTGTTCAGATTCCACGATAAACTGTAGGTCCCTTCCCACTCCTTAGATGGAGATACAGTTAAACCCGCCCGGGTTGGTACCACCAACGGACTAGGTACCTCTATGTGTGGGAACCGGGCTCGCCAAAAATTTGCTAGGCGCGCGGAACATAGAAGTATTAAAATACTTACCTGTGGAAGGATAT
>WYDE02072671.1:0-12003 GCA_009867175.2 Adela reaumurella
CTCCTCTGAGCTAGCCTGGCGAGCGCCATATGTCGCGCTTCCCATAAAAAAAAACATACATTTAAATAAAGGTGTAAATAAAATTATGAAAGTGAATATAACAATTTATCATAAAGATATTGAACCACAACTTATACTAGCAACATTTCACTGACTTTAACTAAATGATAATGGTCTATATTTTAGAACAAACATGACATTTCACCATTAAATTTCCAACAATCCATCATGAACTAGACGCAAGCGTCCGTTTTAATGTCGTATTATTGTTTAATGACTTCAGGGAGCCGATGTTCCGCAGTTGTAAAAATTACATTGTTGTGTTATTTAATTTTCTTACATTGTAATGAGAACATCCATCAGGGCTTGTAGATACATTGCAACGATAATAAAGATGTCTAGTAGCAGCGGTTCTCAAAATCTCAAAATCGGAGCCCTCAGGGTGCTAGTAAGAACCTTACTACATACATAGTTCTTCTTAGTTCTTTATTCAGCATTCTTATGGTAGTACACTACACTTGCATTTGTCAAAATATTACATACATATATGCAATCAGGCTTCTTCCCGGAGGGTTAGGTAAATAGAATAGAGCGCCATATGACACGTTCCTGACATACATCCTTTGCTTCATCCACTCTCATACATCGTTTTATGTATGCGCACCGATTGCAGGGTCTCGAACTTTCCCTTTCCGTAAAGGTTACGTATTTCATACATATTATTTACTTACTTATTTACTTACTTAATATTACTTTATTATTTTTGTATAGGATTATACTTATGATGGATCATTGTAGAGTTCTTCCTAAGTTGTATCCGTGGCTATGCATAACCTGTGATTGGGTGCACGGTGTCGTTTTGACCGGTTACATGCGCGGCGCCAAGCTTGTGCTTAAAATAAAAAAAATATATGCTAAGTATATGGAAATTATATTTAGATTAGTAAATTGCCACTAATATTCTGCACACAAGTAAAAGTTTGAATGGCGCCCATTGCCAATCGAGTAATGTTGAGATTGTCATGACAGCGAGTCGGGAGCCTCTCAACTCAATACTATGAAAATACTTCATAATACATGGAAATATGTCAACGAGTAGGCACTACTTTTGAAAGCCGACACGATGATGGAACCGAAAAATATGTTCGCATGGATTTGGTTTAATGTTTATAAAATAATTTTTACATTTTTCGGCTCAAACAGTTTGGGAATCCCTGGCCTAAATGACTGTAAAAACTATGACATTTGCTATCGCTACTATGAAACGTTTTACGATTCTATGCACCCTTACTTAAGAGGTGGTTAAAGGTCAGTATGCATCATGAGAAAATTTCCTAAAATTAGAAAAATAATAACTTAAACATACAAAAACGTATATGTTACAGCCGATGATATGACCGAGTTCAATATTGTTTCCGAAATACGATATTAGAAACTTTTCTCCATAGAATTAATTCACAAACAAAGCTCTAAAAATCACTTAAATCTTGAATAACTCAATAATTATGAGGAATTTAAATATGATTAGTTTTTTGAAATACGTGTAAACTTACTCCTCATGAAATAGCAGTTCAACTTTATTTCAAAAAACACCGGGGACGCATGAGGAGGGCCCTCTTCATACGTCCCTGGTATTGTTTCGTGGCGCATAAAACCTTCCATACTGCTTTATTAAAAAAATAAAGAATTCGGGGCTAAAGTGAACTGCTATTTTATGGGGAGTAAGTTTACACGTATTTCAAGAAGAATCATATTTCAGTTAACCTAATTACTGAGTTATTCTAGATTTAATTGGTTTTTAGAGCTATGTTTGTGAATTAATTCTATCGAGAAAAGTTCCTCAAATCGTGTTTCGGAAACAACAGTGCACTCAGTCGTATCCTCGGCTGTAACATGTATATTTTTTTTATGTTTATGTTGTTCTTCTTCTAATTTTAGGATTTTTTTTCAATATCCTTGCTGACATAGTACCCCCTCTTAACATCTAATGAAATAATATTTTCGGTGTTATAAAGTAGGTGTTCACACATTAGCCTAAAGTGTACATGCAGAAACCTGGGTGTAAACACGGTATGCTGGCTGGATGTTAAACAGTAGTCTGGGTTACAAACATTAAAAATTAAAACGCCGATTGTACATATTTGCCGTCGTATGCTCTGTCACTGTAGGATTAGACTCAACCCGATTGTAAGAGATTGTCGATACTCGATTGTAAGAGACAGATACAGTAGAGACCCATTATTTTCCTACAAAAATGTCGAAGCGCCTGCTCTCAGAAGATACCGGTTTTCTACATAAAAGCACATCAGATTTAGTTTTATTTCTTTCCTTGATTTTTAGAACCTAGTGGGTAATGTTCTATGCTATCAAAACTTGATTTTTACTATTATGAATCTATTTTTAAGCATTTTAACTTCGCATAATTTGTTATGATAAATCTTACTCTTATATTCTTACTCCTTATAATGTGTTTTTAATATTTAAGTGTGCATAAAAAACTATAATGAAATTTAAAAACATAGAGTACTAATTAGAGCACCTAGTTGCCAAAAAAATTTCTGAATATCTTTAAAAAAAAAGGGTTAGAGTTTTCGTTTTTTCTAAGGGTCGAAATTAAAATTGTAGTCTCTTAAATGTAACATCGTCGCTGCCAGCCATACAGCCGTCCCATCGCTCGGAAATCCCCGTGGGAGAGTGACGAGTGTAGTCCGGTGTCTCCCTCGCCGCTGTCGGGTACCAGGGCCGCATAATTCAAAGGGGATGAAAGAAATCACTTCAGCAACAAATTCACGAATCATCTTAAACCTTATTTGTATGACTTAGACGTTTGAATTTGCTCGAAATTTTAGATGAAAACTTGGCTTAGTAAATCGAGTCTACTTATATGTGTTGAAAGCGGAGAGGTTTATATTCCCATATCGAAGTGAACAGGAAGGCAATGTTTTAAAAATTTGAAAGAAAAGTAAACTTTATAGAGAGCGCATTTAGGTGGATATTCAAATATAATTTCAGTAGACAATTAAAAGATGGTAGAGGCGTGCCTCTCGTTGATAAAGGGCTCGCCATTAAGACGCCCTCATTGACTTTAATCAATATTGTAATTAACGTTTAACGGAATAAGAGTACTCGGAATTTGCTTCTTAATTTGGGCGCTTAAAAAAATGTAAAAGTTTTATTACATAATTTAAGATTTATAGTGTCAGTCGTTAGAAAGAAAACACTAGAAGGAACTCACGAATCTAATTGAATATTTATATTATGTTCTTACATACCTTCTATAAAAAAATAATTATGTAGTAAATGGGATATTTGATGTACCACTAAACGTATGTAGACACAATATAAAAATTTACACGCAGTTATGACTTTGATTTTGTAGTGAATTTTAATAACGGACATACGTACTCGTATTAATGTATTAATATTTTCAGAAAACAAGCACAATTTTTTTTTTCAGTCAAGGAAAATAAAGTGAGTAATATTGATTAGATGTTGGCAGCTACATATTATTATTGCATTATCTTGTGAGAAGCACCAAGAGAAGCTGAATGCAACATTACTTTGAGATAGTACTCTGGGATCCCACTGCACAGACAAATAACGAACCAATACAACTATAGGGTATTTCATTAAGCGCTTTCTATCTTTAAATTTAAATATAACAAAGTGTGTGCGAGATATCATCGAAATTGCCTATCGATGCAATAATGTGTGTAATGTAACATCGTTCAAATGTCCGGCGCGGCTTCTCGGGGTGCCGCACCTCCGAAATATCCATATGGATATCCATCCATTTTCCATGACTCCGGCTCATAAATCAAGCTGAATTTGACCAATGGCATGGGTTATGTTGGCTTTGAGGGCCGCTGTACTTTGTGGCTTATTCGCATAGACCTGCGACTTAAGAGGATGCTTCATCACTCGCACTCCATACAAAAAGCCTTAGTTTCTCAAACCCTCATTTTGTGGAATTGATACAAAATCTAAATCAATTTGGGTTTGCAAGACCAATTACTATATTCCTATGAAATTAGAGAAACTGAAAATGTGTTTACTGTAAGAATTATGAAACCATAAAGTTCGCACATTTCGTGTAACTTGTGAAGTAAATATCTCTACACTAGAAACAAAATTCAGCATGTGTCTTTTTATTTCCTTTAATTTTATATTTCACTCTCTTATTTACAGGCTACTTGGCTATTAAGTACGAGTATGTCTACAGATCAGTTGTTTCATTGCAAGACTTACATACTTAGTATGTATTGTTATAATTTTGTTTGTTATTTAAATGAAATGATTAAACTGACCGGAGGAAAAGGGGCGGGGCTTCCCATACAAACTCCCCGCCGCGGCGCCGCTGCCTTCCAGATTAATATTTGTAAAATATTTTAAGTTATGGCCTTTCTATCCATGTTGCCAATAAAAATTGATAATGGAAAAAAAATTCTAAACTATTTCAAGTATCATATCTATTTTGTCTTACTATACATTTCTGCATATTACAGTTATTAGGCCTTCTTTGAAATATTTCTGTGTTTTACATCCATTTCAGTGTAGCCTGCTGGAACTGAGCGAAGCGCTGACATGGCACCTACTTACAAAATTTACTAAAGTGTTAAGGCTGACATCACTGATACCTGGTGCATTAGGTGATGTAGCCTTCCGGGTTATTTTCCTTAAAAACCATTTTTTTATGTTAAAGGGCTAGGTTTAAATTCAGCGTTGTGTCAGGCGTGCCTACCCAACAAATGCTATGCCTAGCCCTTTTTCCTCTGAATTGTTATTTTTTTGTTATGTGTCTACTTTATAAATATCGTCAAGTAAAAATAAATACATTTTTACTTTACTTTTTTACTTAACTATATTTTGTACCTATGTATGTACGCTGACGCGCTAGATGCGTCTTTTGGAGAAAGATTCTCTTTTTTTACGTTGAATGATTCAAAAGTTATGAATGCTCCCGTTGCATTCAGGCGGACGAACGTACAACGAAGTTAGACCATAAGAGTATAGATTTTACCATTTTGATACGAAACTCTAAAAATAACTGGTAATTTGTGTATCCTTATCACAACCAATTAAAAAATATAAAAATCGTACAACATTCAGGGATAGGGAAAACTTAATCCCCGAAAGTCGATTTTGCTACTTCTGTCTGCTCTTCAGTTTTCGGTGTGGAGACAACGCACCAGAGACGACATTCTTTCCAAATGTGACTGAAAGTCGGTTAATGCGTCCGTTTCGGCCATGGATATATTAATGAATAAGTTTCATGGCTGTGGCAGTAGTTTTAGAGAGGTTTTGGCGCCACCTGATATTACTTCAGTGCGCAGCAGGTGATTCAACCACGCCAAGCATGAACGGCAGTCTAATATATATTTCTGATTATTTATAAGACAACTTTTGTCTGAGCTAATAAATAAAACATTTTAAACACAACTGAAAGTCCGGGCGGCCTTGTTCCAGCCGTTTCAACGCCACCACACATTTTTTCAGTCCGTACCAGGGAAGTACGAATTGCGGACAGACTGTGTTTGAATTACATGGTATTCAAAATTATTGTTTTCGCTGTGTTCATTCAAACCAGGTATTACAGCTAAATAAGTGTCATTCTCTTAGTGTTAAAACCACGGGGGTATTATATAGTACAAATGGAATTTTTAAACGCATGTTATAGGTGTGAGAAAAAAACCTATGTGGGAGGGATGTTCTGCTGTTATGGAAAACCTGTATTACTTGTGAGGATACCAGTAATCGCCGTGTGTATTTATTTTTAGTCAATAATAGAAATATTTAATTTCGCGAAAGAAATTCTCAATATTTATGAAAAAGTTCACATAATCGAAAACGCCCCATGACGTAACCAGCCAAAATATATACTTTGGAAGCGCACGCGTTTGTGTCCATTGTTTTCGTTTTATCTAATTTTATTAGTAAAGTGGCTTCATAGTCACTTGGGTTAGTGCTTTGGTGCGAACTTACCAGTATTATGATATAAATTGAATTAATGGATATTTATACGAGTTTTCCTAGGATGTTTTTAATTGTGAAGTGTGAAATAAACACATGATGAATATTGTAAAACACGTTTAAACATTTTAACCAATAATGGAGAGGTAACACGAGTATGAGGCAATTCAGTAATTTTGTTCAGTTTTCAGCGGTTCTAGAAGCGGGCAGCGTTGGAATGGCTGAAAACTCTTCAGCAGGTACTAGGAGCATATAAGATATCGGCGTTTACGGAGCGAAGGCTGTGTTTTGACGTAGCAAGTCTTTCAGGAGTATCTAGTGAAATCTAGTCAGTGTCATGGCTGAATCTACATACATACCATCACTCCTCATCCCAGGAGGAGTAGACAAAAATAATTGAGCGCCATTTGACTAGTTCATGACTAGGTTGTACCTTTGCTTCATCCACCGTTATACATAGCTTAATTAGTACATGCGGCATAAGCGGCGGCGTTACGCCGGTTACGGGTGCTGAAAATTTAAAGGTTGAAGGCGTAAAAAGTTAACTCTTATTTGGTCATGGTTTGTTTGCCTAGGTAGGGTGTCCCGTTCGACTCTTCCTTCCACATTCGCTTCATATATTTATTTAGTTATTCTCTCGCCATTCATTCTATGTGTTCAAACTCGAAATCATACAAGCATACCTTTCTTTATCCCTGTCGTTATGTTCAATCAATCCAAATTCTTCTTTTACAAATTTATTCATCCCTATATCTTTCCAGGATACACCATGCATTTTTCTCAATGATTGCATTTCAACTGAATTTATTCTACTTCATGTCGCTTCCGCCATACACAACATTCACTGTCATAGATGAGTGCATGGACCAGGATGCTATTATGAATAGTCATGGATGAATCTGAAACTGGATAAAATTATATCATTAAGAGGCCGCATCGCGAAACTGGGCGTTTTGAGAGTTCGAAACAATTTAAACGTAATAAACGATATTTCACAGAAAATTAAAGTCAAGGATTTCATGTATAGTACTGTATTTTTTTCATACTTTATATAATTTACTTTCTGTACAATTTCCACTCAAATCAGAGCCTTTTTAGAAATCCCGGTGAAGTGGTTGATTGGTGAAGGTTAGTAGAGCTTATGAAAACATAAAATAAAAAAGTACTTGCAACAAACAAAAAAGCATGTCCTCTACTTTTGTTTGTTGCAAACGAATTTTTAATATTTGTTTTAGTTTTCTTAATCGTAGCCTCTCGAATAGTAAAATATTTGTAAAATAGAATGTGCCCCGAAAAGTAATTATAATTAAATGAAACCTATATGAATCACAATGAATAAAAATATATCTCTTTGAATTTAAAAAAATATCTACTTTTCTGTCAGAAGTTGTTTGTCATACACGAGCTAAGATCGTCGGCCGCAGTGGATTTTGTATGGACGAAGCGAAAACGCGATAAAACGCGATAACCTAGCCACAAATACCAACATGTCGCGCTCACTAACCAATAAAAACAAGGATATCGAGCGGCGGTCGCGCGTTTTGATACTTTTTTCCAGTTTTCCTTCAACTTCTCGAAAATCAAATGTTCTACGGAAAAAGTACACGATAAAGAATTTAATACATTAAAATATCTTTACAATGTATGCAAAACATATGATAGTTGTCACTCAAAATTCTGAGAAATATCTCTTGCAAAAATAGCTTAGAAAAAAAAATTTCATTCGCTATTGCGAATGAAATTTTGAATACAATTTTTTCTGTGTTTCTTGAAGATTTTTAAAAATTCTGGACGATAAAGAATTTATAATGTTACCTTCTCTATTTACTTTAATTTTTTTATGCTTCGAGTGTTTCTGGTTACTTCTCATGTAAATACTGGTTACTTCTGTGTAAATAATAAAAAACAGTATTGTAAAGTAACGAACTAAATCTCTCCATATTTTGATAAAGTAAATCTATAATGAAAATTGTGCGTCATGACATTCGAATCCCACGCAAAAACGAGTGAGTACAGCTAATTACCACTTAAAATTATGAACATTTATATATAATTAACTTCGAACATTCTACACTAAACATAACCTCTAAATCCACGAAGATATCATAGATTTGAACCACATAACGTAAGCTGTGACCATACTACTTGCGCCCATATTAAATATTACTAAAGGACAACGCCATCTACAATACAACACATCAACGATAATCACATTCTGTGAGAAGCCTACTAAATGAGTACCTATATCTCTAAGGTCTACAGAAATTTTACGCAGTTAACAACGTGATCGATAGCTCACCACGCAGAACACCTCTTACGGTGCGAGTGACCCTAGTTCGATACTGAATATGAGAGGTATTTTTATTTTTCATATGACCACGAAATGAAGATGAAATCTACGGTGAATATTTATTAAAACAAAACACTAGTTTATACGTGTTTATAGTTCTCTTAAAATGATGACGAGACGGAAGAGAGCTGTTCTAGACAACGCAAATCAATCAAGAATTCATAATAGTACTTTGCTAGATATATCAAGAACACTATCATGCTCTGATGAAACACTCGACCTAACCAACTCAAGAAAAGATGAGATCTTAAACCAATCTATCAGCCAGAGTCTGCCAAATCTATCTATTCAAATGGAAAATACGCAAATGCAAGAATTATTGTCACAATTAGAAGATGTGAAAGGAAAATTAGAAAGCGCAGAAATAGAACTTGAAAATGCATTACTTGAGAATGTAGACTTAAAAAAACAGCTCAGTCTCGCCAATATTGGAACCCAAAACTATAAGAAATTGTATATCCAATCATTAAATATGAGTAAAAGTAGAAATTCGTCGCTTCTAAGAGCTACAGCATCGCCAAAAAGAAGTTCTATTAAAAACACAGACACGGAAACAACTAATACTAGCCTAAAAAGTCAATTAGCGGAATTACAAATAGTAAATTCTAATTTAGAAAACAAATTAAGTACCGCCTTATGCGAAATAGAATCTTACAAAAACGAGTATGGAGAGTTTGAAAGCAGTGCGTTGCAAATTATTACCCCATTAAAACAGAAGTTAGAAAATCTGGAAGAAGAACACCTGCACCTCCAAAACAAATACTCTGAAGTTATTGGAATAAAGCAAAACAGCCCGGTATTGACCCAAGGGAGTGAAATCCTAGAAGAACTTTCACATTTTGAAAAAATATTAAATGTCTACAAAAATGAACTTATTGCCAACATCAATGTTTGCAACAAAAATGTAATTATATTAAAAGAACAAATTGAAAAATACACCCCACAGGAAACTATATCAAATGCCAAAAGGAGCCCCCTTATCCCTCATGTGCCAACATCAGCGTCATCAAATACTACAAACCTGCCAACATCAGCGTCATCAAATACTACAAACCTAAGCCATGGCCCTGAAACCTCACCCACACGGAACAAATCTAAGCTGCTTATACTCTCTGACTATCATGCTGCGGAAATCCCCTACCTGCTAAGCAAAAAGAGAAGAGGCGACTATGATGTGATGAGTGACTTGATTCAATGTGCGCCTACGGCACGCATACTGCAAGACATTGACCGCAAGACAGAAGACTTCACGCGACAGGACTGTGTTGTCATTATGTGTGGAGGAAGTGACAGTGAGGTGAACAGAGTTACCGAAACATTAAACTATATAAAAAATGCTATTAGGCAGACTACACATACCAACACTATAATATGTACCGTTCCGCATAGTTTCGATGAAAACATCACTAGCACACGATACAATCATTATGTCTACAAACTAAATTTTGAAATTTTGAAAGAGTTTAATGAAACTAAGAATGTATACGTTTTAGACATAAACAGAGATTTAGTACATAGTAATTATACCAGAACTGGGTTTTCCCTAAATATTTCTGGTAAATATAAAATTGCCAATGGAATAAATAAAATTTTGATTGAAATTAACGAAAAATTTTATAATAGCGATTCTTTTTTTCACAGCCGAATCTACATAGGGAATGTAAGATAGAAAATATAAACAGGAATGACAAATTAATATGCTCCAAAACAAATATATTATTTTTAAATGTACGAAGTATGCGAAATAAAATCTCTGAAATAGAAATGTTTTTAGAATACTTATATGAAAATAAAAAAACATTACCTGCATTGTTATGTCTATGTGAAACCTGGCTAGAAAAAAGTGAATCAGAATATTTTGGTATTAAGAATTATAAAATTGTAGCAGAACAGTCTCGAATATTGTTCAAGGGCGGAGGTACGGCAATATATTGTAGGGAAGATATAGATTTATATAATAAAATACACTTAGAAGAATTTAACATTGAAAAGGTTATTGAAGCCACAGGAATACAACTGAAAATGAAATCCGGTAAATATATTAATGTTTTGAATGTGTATAGATCTACGGCTTCTAAAAATTATGAATTATTTTGTGACACTATAAGTAAGATAATCATCGAAAAACACTTAAAAAATTTAGTAATTGTTGGAGATTTTAATATTGATATTCTAAATAAAAATTCCAAAGGTTACAAACTGTTTATGAAATTTATGAAGTATAATAATTTAAAATATTTATTAAAAGAACCAACACGTACCACAAACAAATCCTCAACATCTATCGATAATATTTTAACAAATTTAAGTATTACCGATTTAGAATCTTATGTCATACCTTGTGATATTTCTGACCACGACTGTGTTATATTAAAAATTAAAAATGAACAAACAAACAAAATAAATAGTGTAAATTACGTTTATTCACATGATTACAATCGTAAAAATAAAAAAATATTTAATGAAAAACTTGTAACAACAGACTGGACAGCAATACAAGAAATTGACTGCCCAGTTAGAAAATTTAAAGCATTTTATGATTATATGAATGAAATGATAAATAGCACATTTCCTATTAAGAAATCAAAAACTAGGCTATATGATACTACTTGGGTAACAAGAGGCCTTAGAAAGTCATTTGTAAGAAAAAATGAATTGTTAAAAGACTTACGCTTGAATGCCACTAGTGAAAAACATTCGTTTTATATAGAATATAGGAAAATATTAAAAAAATGTATAAAGGAGGCAAAAAGAATTACAGATAAAACTCAAATAATGAATTCAAATAACATGACTAAAACCGTATGGAATATAGTTAAAAAGCGTACAAATAAAGAAAACGTAATTAAACACGAAAATGTTATATTAATTGATAAAAACGAGGAAATAAAAGACCCGAAAAGCGTAGCACAGGTATTTAATGAATTCTACATAAATGTTGGCAAACCGCAAAGTATAAAGACAGATAATAGCTTCCTAAATTTGCTTAACAATAGTAAAAAAGAAACAACAAACTCTTTTTATTTAGATTATATTACAAGAAGTGAAGTGGAAAAAACCATCAATGGTTTGAAAAACAGCAAGAGCATAGGCTACGATGGTCTGAGAACTGATGTTTTAAAAGAAAATGCAAATATTTTAAGCGAACCCTTAACAGATCTTTATAATGCTTGCATTAAACATGGTGTATATCCAGATGAACTAAAGATTGCGAAAGTGATTCCACTTTTCAAAAAAGGTGACAAAAAGGATGTGTCTAATTATAGACCCCTATCAATATTATCTCCTTTAACAAAAGTTTTTGAAAAGATTATAGCAAACAAAATTCTTCAATATTTTGAGAAACGTGGTCTATTCACGAACAGACAGTTTGCATATAGGAAGAATAAATCAACCTCAAAGGCGATTAGGGAACTCATAGATAATGTAATTGAGAATATGGAATTAAGAAGGAAAACGGCTGGGTTGTTCTGCGACTTGAGCAAGGCCTTTGATTGTGTATGCCACAATATTTTGTTAAAAAAATTAGAACATTATGGAATACGTGGACAACCATTGGAACTGCTCAGGTCATACCTTACCAATAGGAAGCAATATGTAGAAATAAATTTTTATAACAAGCAGGGATCAAAAATACCTGTCCAGTCAGGATTAGAGACTATTAAATATGGGGTACCGCAAGG
>WYDE02072782.1:0-11998 GCA_009867175.2 Adela reaumurella
ACTACCAAGTGATAAAAGAGCTCTAAACAAAGCTGCAGCTAATCTGAAAGCACTTCTAAATAAACTAGATAACGAAATGGTCCAAAAACATTTAGAAAATCTTTCACCATATTCTCGAGACCCTACTCAGTATGGAAAGTAACTAAGAATTTTAACCAACCTCAAAAAGCATTACCCCCACTACGTATACCAGACAACACATGGGCAAAAACTGATGAAGAGAAAGCGGAAACATCGCACAGTATCTCAAAAATGTCTTTGCACAAAATATAATCCAAGAAAGCACCGAAAACATAGCCTGGGAAAATGAGGTAGAGACCTCTAAAGCGATCTACAAATCGCTAGCCGAAAGCGACAGTGGGTTATCTTCAAAAAACTAATTTTGAGATTAACGCATTTTAAGTTTTTGTGTTGCCTCATGTAAATCTATAATTCAACACTGAGATATCGTCATAACTTTTTTAAGTCTTTTTTTTCAAGAAACTCAATATTTTCGTGGATAGAGCTCGTTTAACTTGACATTTATGCATACTTAACTCAAAATCGACTTTTGGGCAGATAACCCACTGTCGCTTTCAGCTAGCGAAATGTCCTTGCCATTACGACATGTTACTCTAAATGAGTTGACAAGAGAGAAAAAAAGCTGGAACTAAAAAAGGATCCTGGCTTTGATCTGATAACGGCCGAGATACTTAAGGAGCTCCCAAAAAAGGCCATTGTTCACTTAACAGCAATAATCAACGGTGCAATTAGATTATCCTTTTTTCCCCGTTTATGGAAAATCTCTGAAATAATAACAATCCCGAAACCTGGCAAGCCTCCAAATGAAGTAACGTCATATAGACTAATAAGCCTTCTACCAATAATGTCCAAGGTATTTGAAAAAGTCCTAAATCGAAGATTGCAGCCATACATCATAGAAGAGAAACTCCTTCCAGATCATCAGTTTGGCTTCAGAACAAAACATTCAACAATAGAGCAACTACACAGAGTATGTCATAAAATTCGCAAATCGATGGAGAAAAAGGAATTCTGTTCGGCTGTTTTTCTGGACGTTCAACAAGCCTTCGACAAAGTATGGCACAACGGTTTATTATTCAAGCTAAAAAAGACTATACATCACAACTTTTATGCATTACTGAAGTCTTATCTTGAAGATCAAATATTCAGAGTAAAACAAAACGGAAGATTTTCAAAGTTTTATGAAATAAAAGCAGGCGTTCCTCAGGGATCGGTACTTGGCCCTGCTCTGTACAGCTTGTATACAGCAGACACACCAGATGCAGAAAAAGTATTGACAGCCATATACGCTGACGACACGGCAGCTCTGAGCAGGGTTGGCAAAAACCTGGGTTTTATCAAAAATTATCTGCCCACTGGGTTATTTCGGGTTTTTTCGGGCGTTTTTGGGGAATTTTGGGTTTTTTCGGAGTTACTGATAATTTTAAATGAATTTAATTTTACATTTAATTTTATTTTATTACCATTTTATTGCATTTTTTCTCCCAAACAAATCTATTTACTACTGAATAAAGTGGTAACACTACCATGAAGAAATTTTCCCGAAAATCGTTATTGTCAGTTGTCGGGGAGGTCCCCTTTATTTTCACAGTTCGAATATTAGTGCTATTGTGTGTGCTGTACTATGCAATGATTTGATTTTAACTCAATCTATTACACACCAAACCAACGCACTTTTCACGCACCTACAATCACGTATGCGGTAGACGCAAATTTTCGCGTAAACCACCAACAATAAACCAAAAAGTAATCTATTATCTATACTCGGACACCTAATATTCTTTGACAAAGTATATATAAATATTTATCTTATATGTCATGCCAAAATTAGTCGGAAGTTGTAGAAATGAAGGTGCAGAATGGACAGAAGTTATTAAAATAGACAATAAAAGAGTGCAGTGTTAATACTATAAAAAAGGAATAAGTAGAAAAAACTAGTCTCAGTATACCGATACATCCGTGACAAGAATATGTGTGAGCGGGATTAGTGAATTGAAGTAATACTATTTATTAACACTATTAATTAAAGTGTAGTAAACTCTTTAACTTAAATTTGCTTGTACTATATTATTTGTAAAAAAATACATGTTTTTCTTCTTTTTGATAAAATATCTAATATATAAAATTTTGATAATATAAATTCTATATCCGTTGTATTGATTTAATCATTATAAACAAGTATTTTTTTCAAAAACCCACATTTGTCAAAAACCCTCGGGTTTTTTCAGGTGGGTTTTACCCAATTTAACCTAGTGGGTTTTTCGGGTTGGGGAAAATCAAGCCAACCCTGGCTCTGAGTAGCAGTACAGACCCAGTGGACGCATCAAAGCAGCTACGACAACATCTCGATAATATACATAAATGGTTAAACAAATGGAAGATAAAAGCTAATGCAGCGAAGTCATTACATATAACATTCACTTTACGCCATGGAAACTGCCCGGAGGTGAAGCTCGGCAATGAAATGCTGCCACATGTGGACACAGTCATATACCTAGGAATGCACCTCGACAGAAAACAGACATGGAAGTACCACATTCAACAGAAGAGAAATGAACTAAAACTCAGAACCCGTGAGTTTGACTGGCTTCTGAACGCAAACTCCAGGCTAACTAAGTCTTGAAAATAAACTCCTACTATATAAAGCTGTTTTAAAACCGGTATGGACTTATGGAATAGAATTGTGGGGTACCGCCAGTAACTCCAACGTAGAAATACTGCAAAGGTACCAGAATGTCATACTCAGAAAAATTTGCCACGCGCCTTGGTTCACAAAAACAGAGGAAATACACAAATACTTGGAAGTACCCACTGTAATGGAAGAAATAAATGAGCGTAGCGCTCGATACCAATTAAGGTTGGAAAATCATGTAAACCCGCTCGCAGTGCAGCTCACACACAACAGAAACAACTTAACTCGATTGAGGAGACACAACGTCCTGGAATTAAATAACCGGGAATAGTCACAACGAAGGTGGCTGATCACTGGATCAGGACACCAACAAGCCAAAATGACGATGAAAAAACCTTCTTATGGTCGAAAGACCGATCGCAAGTAGCTATAAAAATAAAAAAAAATAAAAAAATTACATGATATGCGAGGATTTAGTCATAAACTTCCACGGTGACCAACCGGCTTGGAAGTGGGTTTCCTCACGATGTTTTCCTTAGCCGGAATGTCAGCGGCCATTATGCTAAAAAATTCTAAAGTTAAAAATATTGTGCTCCCAGTGAGAGGTGTGCTCTTGCCCGCTCGGCTAATCTGACATTCTGAATATGATATATAATGTGTCAGTAATTTGTATGTATATGTATAATACAACCGCTGTTTACGTTGACAGCGCACATTTGCCATATTAAAATAGGTATATTAATTACTGACTTATTTACATTGCGTCATTAAGTAATTGCGATATGGATGTGTTATATAAATAATGTATCCAGTATCATTTTCGCGGCTTCGGCAATCATTTTGACACCAGAGTAAGAAATCTGTTAAGCCTTTAACATAAAGTGTATACAGATAAACACACACACACAGCACACATTAAATGCAATGTAGTCTGGTGAAAATGTCCTGAATGTAACAGGCAGATAGGTAAGTATGCAGTATTACCTATAAAAATATAAACACAGTACATATATACCTATGCACTATGTGGAATAACAAAATCCAACTGTTACGTCATTTTGTGATGGTCGTGTTCGTGCTGGCCGTGATGGTCGTCACGGCTAGCCTAGTCGGTGTAGCGTCACGGCTACATCACGGTCCATGTTTGTGCTCGTTTTCTTGATTTTTCTATCTGCTGGGTACAGGCCTCTCTCATTTTACATGATATGAGAGGATTTTAGTCATACACTTCCACGGTGACCAACCGGCTTTATTAACATATTAGCATTCAATCAATAATCATAAAAATGGTACTAGTGCTCAAAAAATATGGTAAATGGAAGTGGGTTTCCTCACCGTGTTTTCGTTCGCCGGAGTGTCAACGGCCATGTAGCACAAATTCTAAAGTTATAAATATTGCGCTCCCAGTGGATATCGAACCAACACCTCGCGCTTGTACTGCGGTACCGGTACCGGTGCCAACACGTACCAACCGTTCCAACCGTACATATGCGGTGTCCAACACGGAAGTTACTTCGATCATGGCGACCATAAAGCCAAGTAACAGGTCTCTTTGCGATGTATCGAGCAAGGCTTCACGACAGACTGACACCGAAACTCTCAATCCGAGCTCACCGACGTGCCCGGCGACACTCACACACACCTAGCCGCGCACACATCTACACGATGTTACAATCTATGTTATCGGCAGCGCTGTTTAGAGACATACCTACGCGCAGGCAAGTCAATTATTCAATATTTCGATGCGTGCGCTCGGCTTCGCACGCGCGATAATACGTCTGTGGCGCTGCACGCGAGACAGGTATTCCGGTGGCCTCGCTCGCGGGATTATGTCAATGTACATAAAATAAACCCCCGTCCCAAACCGACGACTTCGGTTTGTCTAATAAAGAGGCAAACGAGAGAGGGTGGCCACTGCACGCTTGAGCATGGAATTGCCAACAAAAACCTCAGCAACTCGAGAGATTCCGTCGATTCTAATTATTTATTTACGTTTCCACAATTATAAAATTACTCTTAACATTTTAAAAATTATTTAAAATGAAAAAGGATTCTATGTACAACTGGTCAAATACAATCAAACAAAAACAAACATAATAGTGTAAAAATCAATTCAATCAAAAAAATTTAGTAAACATTAAAAAAACACTAATCGGACACACAAATGATCTACTACTACAATGGCATGACAGACAATCAAAAGTCACGGAGCATGCAAAGTGAAAATGGGTATAACCATAGCCTTCTGTCACTGTCTCCCTCTACGGAGACAAGCCATGTTCTCACGCAACAGCTCCACTGTGAGGTTACTGAAGCTTTCGCCCTCCCACCTACCTCCCGATGGTGTGAGCGAGACACACGAACTTCGTCGGGTGACTGCCGCAATGTTTGTGATGTTCGTTGGTCTAGGTCACCGCCACCATAGGAAGATAGGTGGAAGGGCGAAAGTTATACAGATAGCAACCTCGCAGTGGGGCTGTCACGTGACAGCATGGCTTGTCTCTGTAGAGGAAGATAGTGATAGAAGGCTATGGCATAAAGTGAATACAAAATACTAACTTGAACAAGTCGTATAGTGAAGACAGAGTGGCTGCGGCTGGAATCGGAGTTGAGTGTGGTGTGGGCCATATGCTTCCTCTTGAGGCCTCTGTAGAAGACGTTGAATGCCTCCTCGGCAGACCTGATCTCAACTTCCGTGACGCCGTGCACGTACATGTTGTGCGCCGCGTCCTCACGGATCGTTTTCACGTCGATGTTCCTTCAAGGGCAACAACGTTCTACATAAATGACACATGAAATTAATATCCTGATGCCGGGTTATATTGATATTCAGTTATCAAGATAAACACCAATCCAAATATTTGGTTAATAGTGGAAAAACACACTACGTTAATAATGGATGATTTTAAATTGTCCGGCATCACTTGGCCCTTACAACGGTTAGATGGCTGCAATATGTTACATGATAAATTCGTTGATATCCAACAGTAATTTAAATCAACTTGTAACTGGAATTATTAGAAAACGCAACAACCAGGAATCATTACCATATATGTTCTCTGTAACGATGAAGGCTTCGTGACCAAGGTAGAGACACTTCCCAATATGGGTAAGAGCGACCACTTTGTCTTGTATCCAGCTAATCGTAGAGTCCCAGAACTCAAGAAAGCCGCAGGCAAGGAAACGAGACTACTTCAGAGCAGACTACACCGCCGTCGAACACGCACTCAACTAGTACGTGAGTACAAATCAATTTAATAATGTTAAGATTTGTAACAAGATTTCAAATCTAGAACATATTATGCTTTGAACCTACGCGTACCATTCAAACACCACAGACATGGCTCTAAAAATAAACCCTGGATCAACAAGAAAATTTTTGCTTTAATTAATGAAAAGAAAAAGTTGTGGAAAATTTATCAATTAAAGAAAAACGAAAACAACTACACGACGTATCGAAATGTTAACAATAAAATTGTAAATATGGCAAGACAGGCAAGAGGTAGCTATGGATCGGGTCTAATAGACTCTGGGCCCAAATGTTTCTATAGCTACATACGCAAACAAATATCTACAAAGGTTGGATTCCCACTAGCACTAAAACACACTGGAAATCCTGTAACGAGGCAGCAGAGCAGTGGCTGATGTCTTTGTCGATAAATTTGAGAGTACTTAGGTTCGAGAACCAGATGGGCCTTCCCAACTGTAAATGTTCCTAGAGTTGATAATTCCCTGACAGACACAGTATTTACGCCGACATCCATAGCGAAAGCATTAAGCACATTTAAAGATGAAACTGCAATTGGATTTGTTGAAATCCCACCTATTATTTTGAAGAAATGCTCTCCGTCTATCAGCAACCTCTTAGCGCAAATAATGAATAAATCTTTTGAAGATGGACAGCTGCCGAGCGACTTGAAACAAGCCATAGTTACGCCGGTATACAAAAAAGGTAGCAAGTTTTCAGCTGTTAACTACCGACCTATAAGCTTAACCAGCATTATTTGCAAGACTATGGATAAAATTATTTCTAACTCTATAAAGAGTTTTCTCAAAAATTAGCAAATAATTTTGGAGGAACAACACCGGTTTGTGCCCGCTAGGTCTGTCGTCACTAACTTACTCACTTGTGTTAATCATTGGACTGCAGAATGGGATCAACGACAGCCTTCCGATGTTCTCTACCTTGACTATGAAAAAGCGTGGTATGAAAATTGGACCATTTTGGCATACGAGGAAAACGTCGCACCTTTTCTAATTTTCTCACAAATAGGACTATGAGAGTTAGAGTGGGTGATGAGATTTCCGACTATAGACCAGTCCACAGCGGAGTCCCCCAAGGTTTAGTTATCGGACCGATTGCTTTCGGTATTTACCTAAACCCACTCACACAGCACACCGGCCTACAGGATGCTCTCGACCGCATAACAGCATGGACGCAAGACTGTTTAATGTCACTCAACGTGGACAAATGTACCATCCTTCATATAGGAAGAACAAATCCAAGAAAAACGTACACTATTTAACCCTTTGGCTGTTATATGTACGATTCAATGCGTGCGATGGCACGTGCGCGAACGACCGTATTTCGTGGCTCGGTCGCGGTGTGCATTCGCTCCGCCGCCGCTGGCGATATTCTGTAATATCGAAGCCATCTCCTAACCTATTCGCGCAAACTAAACTTTTTTCTACAGCTGACTTATCGTACTATGTACAATTCGCAAGATTTCGGGGGCAAAATCAGTTGTGAACAGGAAATTTTACGGCCAATACGAGAAGTAATGTCGCGTTCGATTATGGAAATTCTATAAAGAGTGTGAAGACCCAAAGAGATTTGGGTGTCACGTTCACAGAGGATTTAAAATGGGAGGCACACATTATAATTGTAGTGAAAAGAGCAAACTCAACACTTTATACGATAAATAAAGCTTTCTCCCATATAACCCCTGAGCTTTTCCTAAAGCTTTATAAAACATACGTCCGACCTATGCTGGAGTATTCATATCAGATCTGGAGATCAAGAAGGATATTGACCTGCTAGAACGAGTACAACAAATTGGACAATCGATTAAAACATTTAAAAAAAACCTATAATCTTAGGTTGTTCTCAGCTTGCCAACACCGAGTATTTGCACAGACACAACCTAGTAGCCAGGATAGTCCACCAGCAAATTGCCTATGGTTGGGCCTTGTGACTACGGAAGTACCCTACTACAACTACAACCCTCCGCCAGTTCTCGAAAACATTCAAATTTGACACATATTTTCATAGGGGATATAGGTTTGGATGAAAGAAGAAAGAATCACCAACACGATACAGTCATACTGAACGCACCTCGCATAATCAATCTTCTATCTATAACCAGTTGAAAATACATAATTTCCGGTGAGAAATCACCAAGCCATTTTCTAATATTTTATTATGGAAAGTTATAACACGTATAGGGTTGCCACCTGTCACTTCGCCATTTAGGGGTTACCAGCATAAAAAATTGGGATTACACACAGCAGATTATTTTACGGGAGACAATTAAATCAGCATTTTTAATGACAATCATTTATATTTTAAACTTATATTTAGTACTGGTTGAGACAGCTTTCTCGGCGGCGCGTACGTACCTACCTTGGATAGGCAATGCGCGGCGCGGCGCACATCGCGCGTAATTCAAACAGTCACAACGCGCCAGCCAGACAGACGTCTGTGTTTGGTTGTGAGAGCTCCAGCCGCATATTTAATAAATACGGGAGCCTTGTTCACCTCGTATTTTATTTTCGAAATTACGGGTTTCTATTTTATCATAGGCTGAAAAACGGGGCAACCCGTAAAATAAGGGGCATCTGGCAAGCCTAGATGCGAGCAAATGAACACTACTTCATAGCGGCGGGAAACTTACACAGCACTTATGGCTAGAAACTAGGCTGTGCGCGAAAAAACCGCGCGAACTGATGTAGTTATTTATCACAATGAATCTTAGAAAAAGGGTGTCTCCACATTTTCCAAATTAAAACTTTGCAAAACGGCTTTGAAAAAAAAAATTATGCAGGTCACGTTCTTGTCAAACAGACTGTATGTCCTCTATTTTGATATAAGTTTTATATATGTATAGAAGTTGTTCTAAAGTTTCTATAATAATGTAGACCTGCCAAGATCGACGCTAAACTCATGTATGGAAGGGCTCCGAAAGTGTCACTGGAGGCATCCTACAGAATATGTATTGGTAGAGAGAGGAAGGTCGAGAGTGGGACGTTCTCCACGTCCTAGTCACCGCAGACTAGATGGCGAGGGCTAGGCTAGTTGTGTTGTGCTAGACGTGCTAGCACAACACAATGCGTCACTCATTAGCTAGCACAACTCGCGTGTGGCGCGCGAGCGCGAGGCGAGGCCGCGAGGAGTGTGTGTGCGGCATAGTGCCGTGCCGTGCCTGTGGAGGGTGCTAGCAAGCAAATGTGCGAGGTGAAGCGAGTGCGAGTGAGTGAGGAGAGGAGTCAAATATGAATATGACACGATCGAGGAACTGAGTGTGAGCTCAACTCCACTCCCGAGCGAGCCGCTCAGAGCGCGCCGTCTCCCCTCAATTGTGGTAGCACGCGAGTCCCACTCACTGCTAGAAAAGAGTCGCCTCGCCTCGCCTCGCCATAAAATAGTGTGCACCCCAACACTAGCGAGGGCTTGCAGCGAGCCGAGACTGCTGGAGACACTTGCTGGAGAACTATAGAGCGACCGCTCACTAACTCCGACCTCGATTGACGCCCTCTACTGCCAATGGGCCTGGATATTTTCAGTGAAGCCATTGTGAGCCGAGTTCAACACCTTGTCCATTTTCATGATATCCCATATGTATTACTCCATGTTTTTTTAATGACCCAATTTGTTCTATAGCCTAATCTGAGCAACTATTGTTCTAAATGATTTTGCTGGTGGTGTTTCTTATTTTTCCGACATCCAGAACATGTCTGTCTGGCAACTGGGAACTCGTTATATTTTCATTAATTAAAACGAAAGGCGGCGGAATAGCCCTGCAATTTCGCTAGTCTCGTTTTGCAGCTGTATTTATCTTCGGAACTCATGCGATTGTGTGAATAATTAAAACTAGCTTCAATGTTTTGATTTTAAAATATATTTAATCACACAAACTTCATCATTGAAAAAATGTAAAAATTTACATTTAAATGATAGGCAAAGAAATGAGGGTAGGAAAAGAAATAACAATATTATTAACAAACATACAACGTTCAATATATTGTTATAAATATATCACACCGTTTACAAAAACAAAAATAAAATTTAAATGTTAGACACACTCACTTGAGAAAATCACTCAACAAATCAGTGAGTCTACCGCGCTATTATCACATGAGCGAGTGAAGAGACAACGCCACGATTTCAACCAATCAGACTGCCCGTGTCGAATGCATTGACGATCCCTGCATCCCTGCATCCCTACGAATGGTTGAGACCTCTTCACTCACTCATGTGATGTTAGACCGGTACGGATGATCAGTGCCTTGATTATAGTCTTACAGACTGATTGCACTATGACAAAATAATAAAATAAAAAAACCCTTTAACTGTACCTATTTCTTGCTTTTTAAAATTTTTGTTACATTCAATTTAATTTATTTAAAAAAAAACTAACTTATATTATAATAATTACTTCTAAAATTGTAGTAAAGGTTCATTTATTGGATGAAAGTTTCATGTCACCTAAAAAAAACAAAAAGTTACAGACTCACAAATGGCAAAAAACAGGTTGTGGGCAAAATTGCCCCATCGGCGATATAGCCTGGCCCTATCTTATTTAATAATTATTTTAAATGTAGTGAAATACCCGCAAGCCTTGATATGCGGAGCTATTCAATATATGGGTTATGTGACATCTATTTAACATTATTTTATGTGTGAAAGGTTGAAGCAAGTGGCGGATCAGACGGCACGCGTGGAGGATTACCTGTACGAAGCCGCCAAACCATTGGCGCGACACCGAGATGATGCGGACCTGGAGCGCAGTCTGAAGGCGCAGGAGAGAGCGGGAGACCCCATGCTGGACTACATGCGGGGGAAGAGCAAGGAAGATAGTCACCTTCCAGGTAAGTTACTATAAACAGTTGTTAAGTAAGTTACTACAAACTATAACGGCGCGTTTGGAGGATTACCTGCACGAAGCCGCCAAGCCGCTGGCACGACACCGAGTTGACGCGACCTGGAGCGCAGTCTGAAGGCGCAGGAGAGAGCGGGAGTCCCCATGCTGGAGTACATGCCGGGGAAGAGCAAGGAAGATATTCACCTTCCAGGTGTGTAACTATAAACAGTAAGATGGCGCACGTGGAGGATTACCTGTACGAAGCTGTCAAACCGTTGGCGCAACACCGTGACGATGCGGACCTGGAGTGCAACCAGAGGGCACAGGAGAGAGCGGGAGACCCCATTCTGGACTAGATGCGGGGGAAGAGCAAGGAAAGTCACCTTCCAGGTATGTAACTATAAACAGTAAAACAGCACGCGTGGAGGTTTACCTGCAAAAAAGCCACAAAGCCACTGGCGCGACAACGAGACGACGCGGATCTGGAGTGCAATTTGAGGACGCAGAAGAGAGCGGAGACCCAATGCTGGAGTACATGCGGGGGAAGAGCAAGGAAGATTGTCACCTTCCAGGTGTGTAAGTATAAACAGTAAGACAGCACGCGTGGAGGTTTACCTGCACGAAGCCACTGGCGCGACACCGAGACGACGCGGACCTGGAGCGCAGTTTTAAGGCACAGGAGAAAGCCACAGGAACATGGTCACATAAAATTAAACTTGGACTTGCTAATTTTCCAAACACAGAAGGTGTTGAACTCACCACTCAATGGCTTCACCGAACATATCCGGGTCCATTGCCAGCAGAGATGTCCATCGAGGTAGGGACCATTGGGCGGCACCGCCAGACTCCATCATGCACTACATTTCGGCTCGCTGCAAGTTTGCACTCTTCAGCTAGTTTGTGATAACTAGTATGTGCAGAATTATTATTCCCGGTCCCGCCCTCGACTCCCTCCACCTATCCATATGTTGTAGGATGCCTCTAGTGACGCTTTCGAAGCTCTATCCATGTATCAGCGTAACGTCGATCTTGGCAGACTATAGAGTGACTTCTCTGGTAGTCCCCTTTCTCCGTCTTCCACAGCGAAGAGATCAGTCTTGAAACCATTTCTCACTATCCGGTCTACCACGTTGCAGTACTTGTCAACGTTATAGTTGTGATCCATCGGAATTTTATTTTCCCATGGAACTGTAAGTTCAACAAGCACCACATGCTTAGTCGCCTTTGAGAATATGAGTACGTCCGGTCTGTATGCTGTGACACA
>WYDE02072893.1:0-11995 GCA_009867175.2 Adela reaumurella
CATATTATTGAATTTCAGCTCGTTCAGTTAAAAACATTGTGAGTTATAAGCACATTTCCGACGGCGTTTAGCACAGGTAGCCCCGTTAAATTAAATTATTCTTAATCAAGCTCTCAAACTGGAGCTTAAGAGCGTAGGCGGGCTGCATTTTCTCCATACAAACGTATTCCCCATTATCCTTCCTGGATATTGCCTCCAGAGCAATAGGTTTTTTTTTTTATAAAATCTAGATTTACTATAGACATGTCCCTGTCATTTACTTTTTTCTAACAAATAATTACCAAAAAAAATATGAACTTCCAAAAACCTAAAAAAAATACCCGTTTTTACCGCCGTGATCAGACGACTACCAGACAAATTTGAAAAGTTGATAAGATAAAAAAAATGTTAGGGACATAGATCTACGCTTTCTTCAAATTTAGAAACCAAAAATAATTGAATCGGCTCAGTTTTGGAGAAGAAAACAGGGGAATACGAAACGTTGATCTGGTTAAGGTTTTTATAGGTATAATCGGTCTGAGCTACAGCTGTCCCTATCGCACTCCCCGGGCGCACACTCGCGGTAGCGCGACGGCAATATTTTCTTCAAATACCTATTTCTCAATTTCATCTCAGCCCGCCTACACTCTTAAGGAGTTATGTTACATACAAGTGGATAGATTTTGAAAAGCTAACACGGATAAAGGTGTCATGACCCAAGGACACCCATAAAATCAGTGGAATTGATTTTTTTTTATGCCTATGCTGTGTGAATGAAGATTTTATATACAGACATAGCGCCCTCATCACTAAAAAAAATTATATCGAAATCTTTGAATGTGTGAAGGTGTCCTGTGAGATCATGGCACCTTCATCCACATATTCTTAGAGATTTTTAAGCATTATCATTCTATACTGTATAAACGAAGATGTTATGTACAGACAAACATCACATGCCTTCATCACAAAAAAAAAAAATGATATCGAAATCTTAACTTGAATGTGTGAACACAATCTTAGGGATCTGAAAACATTATCATTGTGGACTAGTGAAGGCTTTGTGTATCTAAGAATCAAAGAGAAATAGATGAAATGGGAGAAGGTGCGAGTATCGCTTCGAATACATATTAATTAATTAAGAAGCTTGATTATGAAGAGAGAGCAGTTTTTTGAAAACTGCACTGAAGATGTAGTCATTCGAGGGCGTGTCGAAATATTCAGCGCGTTCCGCGCTACTGCTATTTGTAGAAACAGATGAGATAGTACTCTAATCATCTGAAACCTAGACAAATCAAACATTTTCTGATAATATGCCGATATACTATGAAGTATATATTCAAAGGTAATAAAGTAAAGTTAGTTAATAGTACTCAGTTAGTACAGTCAGTTAGTACTGAGAACGGTACATCAAGACTAAATCATACATTTCTAGAATGAATGTGTGATCAACAAGATGCCTACAGTTAATTTTTTTCCAAGCTGGATCAAAATGACATTTCATTGATATTACAGCGTTGCCAGCTACACACTGTTAGTGATTGCAGTTGATAAAAATGTTATGGAGCTTTTTACACTGGCGAGAATTTCGTGAGGTTCTCACCGGACAAATTGAATTAATTGATAAAATTATCGACAACATCTACATGACTATTTAAAATTTGTGTGAAAGTTGCAACGCTGGTAATGTCAATGTAGTCCTCTTAAAAAAAAACGCACTTTAGACTCGAATAGAGATTTTGAAAGAATAGAAAAGCTTTTAAGGAAACATGATCCATGCCTGAAAAATATAAAGAAAGAATACCTAAATGAGGTAAAAATAATAAATTAATTCATATGACCAGCCACTTCCAAACAATGGAAATGATACCCGATAAAGTAGGACGGAATGCACAAAAGACAAGCTTAGGCAAAACATCAGAAAGATGGCATACGTTGCGTCCGAGTTTAGGAATATGGCAAGTACCTATACAAGGAGAACTACGACGACAACACTCCGTTTAAATAGTGAACATCAAAATAAATCTAAGGAGAATGGAAATTCTGGATAATGTAAAAGATGGAAAACCTGAAAGTGCAAGTGAAACTTGTGAACGCTGAATATACATACTTTTATGAAGTTATTATACATACATTCATACAAAGCGTCACACCTGTTTCCCAGTGGGGTAGGCAGAGGATCTCCACGTGCCACGATCCTGACACACCTCTGCCGCTTCTTGCACTCTCATAGTGTTCTTCATATATGTTCGTCAGTTATGGGTACTGCGAACTTGTCCCTTTTTGAGCACATGCTCGATCTGCTCTAGGTACTTCCGTCTAGGGCGACCGTTCCCAACTCTTCCACTCACATTCGCTCCAAATATTTATTTCGTTAGTCTTCTATCATCCATTCTTCCAACATGACCAAACCACCAAAGCATCCGTTTCTCAATCCTTGTCCCTATATCTTCTTTCAGACTACGATGCTCTTGCGCTACACAATTTTTCAATCTATCTTTCATTGTGACTTGACACATAATCCTCAAGGCTCGCATTTCTCCAGAATTTATCCTGCTTTCGTGCTTCGTCTGCCATACCCAACTTTCATTCCCATACATCGGTGTAGGGGCCAGTACTCCACCATTGACAGCCAAACGTGTCCTATTAGACATCTCATCTAAATGCTCATAATATCATGCAAGGCCCCTTTCACTTGATGTCCGGCTTTCACTCTCTTTTCCACATTTTCCATCCTACGAGTTACGAGTTTGACATGCAAACCAGTAAACAAGCTCCGGAATGGCGCCTTCCAACTTAAACGAAACTGAAAAAAAAATCCATGCCAAAGTCGATCAAAAGTCAAAGTCATGTTGACGGTTTTCTTTGACTATCGCGGTGTTGTGTACTCGAAATTCTTGCCAGAAGGTCAGACGGTCCATAAAGAATATTATGTGAGCTTTATGCGGCGTTTGAGAGAGCATATTCGTCGAAAAAGGCCAGATTTGTGGAAAGAAAATTTTTGGATTTTGCACCACAACAACGCGCCATCGCACAAGGCCATAATTGTGAACAAATTTTTTGCCAAAAACTCTAATATTCCCCAGATATACAAATTTGTATATACAAACACAGCGTGACTCGTGCAATCTCGCGTCGTTTATCATAACAGACTTGATCTGGGTCGTGCCTACACGTACGCCCATCTAACGTCCTGCTCGCTGTAGAACACACCGTCTAACTGCTCCTTAAGGCTCTCTCGACTTTGTAGGCTTAATAGGCTATTGCGGGACAAAATTTTGGTCCTGTCTCCAATTTCGTAAATGTGTGTCCCCTATTTTGTGATAATATTTTAGAAACCATTATAGGGTAAACGTGGTAGTTTATTATAAAAATTATTTAAAAAAATGATTAAATTGCATTGCTATCAGTTTAGAATCTTAATGAGGTGGGTATAGCCAAATATGGCTAAAGGCCTACCAAAATAAAGAAAACATTTCCTTTAAATGAACACTGAACCCCCTCAGGAAGTGGTAAATTGTTGACTCGCCAACTCACCACTATCAGAAGACATGTCAACTTAGATCAATCAATGTTGTCCAGAATCTCAATAAGCCTTTCGTGACCAAGGATGGCTGAAGTTATACCAAAACAAAGAAAACATTTCCTTTAAACGAACATTAAACCTCCTGTGGGTCAGGAAGTGGTAAATCTTTGAATCGCCAACTTACTACTATCTGAATACATGCCAATTAAGATCAATAAATATTGTCCAGAGTCTCAATGAGGCTGGCATAATCAAGGAATGCTAAAGCTCTACCAAACTAAAGAAAAAAATTATTTTAAATGAACACTAAACTCCCTCAGGAAGTGGTAGATCGTTGCCTCGCCAACTCGCCGATATCAGAAGACGTGGGATGCAAGGGCGTGCCTCGCTACGCGCTCGTAGCTCTCCGGCTGCTACTGAAACTGCCGGGGTACTGCAAGGCGCTGCTCAGCGAGGGTCCACTAGCGATGCAACTATTTAGCATGCTACCGAGTTTACTGTGCGAGGAAGGACGTAAGTAATTTGTAGAGTATTATGTCTGCTACCAGTACCTATTATAATGAAAACATGAATAAATAAAAAAAATAAAAATATATACAGACTACGAAATATTTTTTTTAACAAGAAACCCTTTCAAAAAGCCGTAGTCGAATGTCCTTTTACTCGCATCACACTGACGACATGTGCGACTACGCCTGCTTGAAATTATTTCTTTATAAATTTTTTTTTCTCGTACGGTTTAAATTTTTTAATTTTTTTTACTTGAAATTATAAATATTTTTAAATTTAAATACTACTTGAAACGCTGAAGCGAGCGTAAAATGAACGAGATGAAACAAGCAACAACTTGCAAGTCAAGCCAGAGGTTCCAAGTTCAAATGCTGTTCAGGTGTCTTTTCATATGACTGTCATCGTGGTAGTGGCCTTAGAGGTCAAGACTGCAAGTTTGTACCACTTCGGCAGTTTCGTCTATTTTGCGTTCGTCTACGTGCTAGGGCTGATGTTTCTGCTTCAATTTAGCAGAAAGTCTGAATTCTAGTTTCTTGTTTGAGGCCTTCTGCGTCCAAACATAAAAACAATTAATATAACAAATTTGGCTTCTGATGGTGCTCAAATACGCCTTTTTTTACAAATAACTTTGCTGTTTATTATAGTAGACACCTAAAAGACCGATGGTTGGAAAAAAAAATGCAGAGGATGTATATAACGTAACATATTTGCAATTAAGTGTAAAAGAATTGAACTCAAATAATTTTTTTTCCTTTTTTTAATGGGAGTTATGAGCTTATTCTTTCGAATTCACTACATAACAAGGCAATGATTGTAATTTATTTTTTATTAGTTATATCTTCTGTTATTTTTTTATTGAAACTGACACGGATGGCAACATCACGGATGTACCAGTTCTGAAAAAGTAGTTTCCGAAATCAGGCCAAAATCAGCCAAAATGAGGTGCCACCGCAGTGGGGCTTCCGTCATTCCCTTAACCAACAGTTATAATAATAAGTCATCTAATATTGTAATATTGCAGTGAGCGGACCTGGCATCACCGCGGGAGTCCCCAATTGCTTAACGATCATTCCTCACACTCTCGGCACACTCCCTCTGCGCGTGTTGTGTGTCCTGCTGGAGGCTGCCCCGAGCAGTACCCACTACGGCAGACTGCTGCGACGATCGCTGCTGGCTGTCGGAGCAGTGAAGCTCATCGTGGGATGTCTGGCCATCTTCACGCACCACCAGAAAGATATGCCGCCGGGACAGGTCAGTACGTGTGTCATACATAAACACCATCAGTTTTCTTTTGCATAGAGGTAGGCAGAGACAATTGAGCGCATTTGACACGTTCCAGATATTCATTATTATTTTTTTATTGATAGCGCATCATATGGAGCCGAGCCACGCAGAAGGTAACTAACGACATCCATGGTCATTCGGTGATCCGGTCTCATGCTTCGTCGTTTATTAAGGAGCTCCAACGTATCTTCGTATAACTTGCTACAGTGGGCCTGTCGACTAATACCGAAGTGCTTCTCTGCAGTGTTCCTGAGTGTTGACACGAAGTCGGTGTAGAGCCTGTCGATGTCGCCATCGTCATCATGCGGCACGCAGCTTAAGGCATCCCTGAATTTGACGTCAAAGTCTTCTGCCACCTCGTTCGATATGTTGTGTTTGGCCAGCTGTTTGTGGATGAGATTTCGTCGCTCCATCGTCAACGTGCCACACACTAGTCGGTGGTCGCTGCCAGAGTCCACGCGATTTACGACAGATGCGTCAGTAACTGACGATTTCCTGTTCGTTAGAATGTAGTCTATCTCGTTTTTTGTTCTCCCATCCGGCCTTATCCAGATCCATTTACGCTTCTCCTTTTTACAGAAAAAGGTGTTCATGGCCTGAAGCCTGTTGGCCTCAGAATAGTTAACTAGCATCTGTCCGCGTGGGTTCCATAAACTGAGGCCGAATCGGCCCACTGCTGCACTGTCTCCATCCAGAGGTTTGTCTATTTTGGCATTAAAATCTCCCATCACGTACTAGAAGTGGGCCTTGTTGGCGTCTAAGGCTTTAGTGACGTCATCGTAAAACCGCTCCACCTCGTCATCAGCATGTGAACTTGTCGGAGCGTATACCTGAATCACCTTCAGCTGATATCTTTCAGTCAGGCTGTTGTTGAAGTAGCCCACTCTGTCCGACACACTGTTGATTTCGGTGATGCGGCTCACGAGACCTCGCCTCACCAGAAATCCCACTCCACCTTCCGATTTTTGGGGATCTCCCCTGAAGTAGAGCAGATTTTCCGAGTTTAGACATCAGTCTCTTCGCCCCTTCGTCTGACTTCGCTAAGACCAAGGATGTCCCATTTAATATGACCAGTCTTGCGTGCGTTCTAGGAGTTCGTGTATTTAGGGTAGCTGAGTTCATTTGGGTGTGGCGGCCAAGTCCATCAGGGTGATTCTTAGCACACTTCGCCCCGCCGTAACCAGGACCGCCGCCATGATCATCCGGAATAGCGGGGCCGCCGAGATCTAAGGGCCGTGAGTTTATTGTATTTATCATTTGAGGTATTTTAACAATAAAACGCCCCACTGGCCAGGTGTCTGGCCGAGTCTTCCGCCCTTGTTAGCCCTGGGAATCCTGGGATTGTAATTGGCGAATTACAAGCCACAAACTTGACAGGTTTCGAGGGTGTCCCGCTTGGAGGTAAGATTCGGAATGGGACCTGCAACTCTTGCCCGTTCTGTCTGGCAAATCGTTTGATTTTCTTACTGTTTCTTTTACTTGCTATTTCTATAACTTGATAAATTCGCTTTTCTGAAGTTATATTTCTTGAAATTTTTGTTATTAATTATTTAAAGTTTTATTTACGCACCTTCTTGAGATGTTTATAATCTGCTTTTGTCACGGCCTTAAAAGCCTTCATTTAAGAAAAATTATGGTAGAAATAAAGTATCTATGTCTATTAGGTTAGGTTGAAACGGACTGTTTTTATATAGGTTCCTATGTTAGTTTTGTACGTAAGTGTTTGAATTTGACTTGTTTACTAGAGGTTGGTTTTGGTTTTGATAATATTTTATAATTTTGAACTTTTAAAAATTCTTTAATTCTGTGACTTCTTGAAGAACCTTCATTAAAGAAAAATTATGGTAGAACGCATGTGGAGTAAGTAAGTCTATTAAGGTAGGTTGAAAATGACTGTTTTTATATAGGTACCTAAGTTAGATTCGTGTGTAACAGTTTCAGTTTGATTTGTTTATTACATGTTTTTTTCATATAATCACATAACAAAAATTAAGTTTATCGACTATGATCATCCGCTTGTATAGTGAACGTCTAATTGTTAAATAATAAAGACAGTTTTCTGATTATTTAAATTTTTTCATTCTCCTGATCACCTTTTTCATTCCCCTCATTTTTACAATTAATTTCTCTTAAAGTACGCCACTTAGGACTGTGCGTCCTGAACCAAAATATACATTTTTATGAGAAGATTGAGAATATAAAAGTCATAAAAAAAATTAAAAATAAATTTTTAAGTTCCACTGAAATCGTAAAATTGTGAAGGAGATGAGAATCACTGAGGCCCAACGTCCGCGCCATTACCTTCAGTGAGCGTCTAACTCCTTTGGGCAGCGGTCGTGCTTTGGTCGTGGCGCGTGCGGGAGGCGGCGCGAGCGGAGGCGAGGCGCGCGGCGCGGGGCGCTGCATCGGCATTTGTTTTTTTTCTATTTCATCGTATGTTTATTCTGCTGCATTTCCTTAATGTATATAGTGCAGTATTTTACTTAGGTACGTACATAATTCAGTTGATTAGGCGTAGGGTAGGTAGGTATGTGCGATTGAAGTTAAAACGGCTACTTATATTTTATTACTGCTTTTCAAAAATGAGGAAGTAGTGACATTTACATGGCCTTTAATTAAATAAAGCTCGAATTGCAAATATATAATCGTGTCGCGTTGCTGTGCCGAGGCGAGGACCCGGCCCGACGACGACGACGCAGCGAGATTGAGCGAGCGCAGGCCGCCCCACCGGCGCGCATCGTCTTCCATCCTACTCCCTCCTCCCTCACCCCTAATTCCGTACCGCATTCAGTGTCACCGCCGCCCAGCCTTGGAAACTTAGGGGGTTTCCTCCTAAATTTAGGGGAAGTTTTGGAATATAGGGGGTTTTTTGGGGGGAGAATTTATTTAGGGGTTTTTTTAGGGGGAGAAAATTTACACCAAATCACACAATTCATTATAACACCAATCTTTTTATTCCTTGCATTTTAGTGTCATCTTGTTCTTCTCATCTCACTTTATCTGAATTGAAACATAAAGAACAATCTTGAGAACATTATTCAGTTCATTCAGTCCAATATTCAATCAATTGAAGTGAAAATTGTTTTAATTATTTTATAAGATAATACACTAAGCTTTATTTGACCATTCAATAGTTTAATAAAATTTAGGGTTTTTTTTTAATTTTAGGGGGACTTTGGGTCGGATATGGGGGGAAGAAAAATTTTGGGTTGGCAACGCTGCCGCCGCCGCAGCGGCGCTTTGTTGTTCGTTGCTTGAGGGAATTATCCCGTTGTTTTGAGTTTATTATTTTATTTATTTTCATTTAATTCCCTAACTTTAGTTTAGTAATAACAAAATGAACGTAAATAATACAAAGCTTTCAAAAACTATAGCTGAAACTTAGAATAATAAAACATGTAATTAATTAGGCAGGTAGGTATGGTTGGTAGGTAGGTATGTATGTAAGTAGGTAGGTACGTTATGAAGGAGTTATCCCATAGTTGTTCTTCTTTTATTTTGTTAGAGTATGTATAATTTGTGACAATTTTTTTTTGTTTTAAATACTTTTTATCGAACTTAATATTTTGTGAAACGATTACATTATTATTAAATATTCTCAAATTATTTATATTTATCATCAATAATTATTATTTATCAGCGTCGTTGGCTCAGTGGTTGCGTGCGATATTCAGTATTCTATTACCGAAGTTAAGCAATGCCGAGCGCGGCCAGGACATGGATGGGTGACCGCTTGACCGTTGACGCTGGTCGTGGTTCGGAATCCACGTTAAACTGTAGGTACCTTCCCTCTCCTTACATGCTGGTAGGGTAAAACCCGCCCGGGTTGGTACCACCGCAACTGAATGAAGGCTGGTCGAAGCGACTATGAAAAATAGTTCGTGTTCCGTCCAGTTCAGTGTAGCCGGCTCGATTTGAGGGAAGCGCTGACATGGCACCTCCTAATTCACCAAGGTGTATTAGGCTGACATTACTGGTACCAAAAAAACCTACAGTTTTACGTGGAATCCGAACCACGGCTAGCATTAACGGCCGGTCACCCATCCATCACTTGACCGTTCCCAGCAGTCTTAACTTGAGTAAGCGAATACCGCATGCTACGCATCTGAGTCACCGATGCTGACCGCTCTTCTCATAGTCACTAAACATCTACTTTTTCATGGTCGTTGGTCCATATGGTCGGTGGACGTCCGACGCTACGTTTGTCTAAACGTGGTGTTCATTCGAGTACTCATCTGCCCCAAAGATTATGAACAAAATATCAAACCCTTTGACGACTGCCAAAAAACACCAGATCTTCATAAAGTTATTTTAATTTTAAACATCATTAATTACTGAGGTTACATGTGGACGGACAATAAATTCTTTAAAAAGTCAGGCACGTTTGTAGGCCTTGACATATTCCAATAATTATGATCTATTTATTACATGTCATAAGCGCATATTACTATCTCACCCATTTATCTTAATTTAGGCCTAACATTTTTTCAGATATTTACTTTTATGTCATTCGCTAGACGACATTTACCTACCGAACTGGGTGAGTGGGTTACTAAAAAATAGATCAAATTCCTACGTCAAAGATCATGTGGCTCTTATTGTTGCCGGTGTTGCTCTTCCCGACTCCTCAATCTTGTAATCTCATCATTTCGGACAACGACGAAGATTCGGCACAAATGCTTCACCGCACAGCCTATTGTCTTACTAATGTTTTGAGCATATTATTAGAAAAGGGCAGAGAGATCACGCTTGCAGTACCGCCGCCTGAATTTCCTCAATGCATTGACCTTCTCGCCTCAGTCACTCTCCAGATCATCAGCACAACCGGGGGAACTGCCGTGTATATCGAACCCTACAAATGCATCTCCGCTGATAACAGAACATCCACCTCGAGGAACTATTTACAGTTCGTAAACCGAGCTGCGCAGATACCCGAATTATTTAGCTCTTGCTACAGCGGACGACTGGTAGGGAGTGGTGCGTCTCCGATATTCGTCTTCCCCTTAGATCACATCATCTCACAAAATGATCTAGACCATATCAACTCCATCGGGACGAGTAACGTGCACATCGCCGTACCGACAGGTGACTTCGATACAACACTCGACGTTTACATTTTTAGGAAGAAGTATAGTCTGATGAACCTAAATTTTAACTGTGATGAGTTTTTCGCGAATGAATATGCGTTAGTAAACAGAAGAGACAAAAACGTTATCAGCGATGACATCACTGTTGGAGTTAGGTGTATGCCACCGTTTACTTTACCGAAAGATATCATTGAAAAAATTAAAGCTAACAGTACGCCTCACAACTACTTCGGAATCGAGATCGCCTTTCTTATGGCAATGGGTTTTAAGTTGGAATATTCTGAAGAACACGACATGGGTGAGTTATTCAATGGTTCGGGGGTCGGTTTGATAGGAGAACTAAATAACGACGAGATCGATCTCATAGTTGGTGGAATTGCGTTCAAGTCACAAACCAGTAATTTTGAATCGACGTACCCTTTCTTAAATGCGAAATTGGTGGCAGTAGTAAAAAACAAAAATAAAGAGTCGATATCAAGCATCTTAAAGTTCGAGTACAACGTGTTTCCAAATGAGGTGTGGTACATTTATTACGTGATATTTACTTTTTCCATCGGAGTCGCCTATTGGTCGGAGAGACGAGCGAGGTCGCCGTATTCGACTGTTTCTCTGTCGGCCGTGTGCCTATCATGGACAGGCGTCTCCGTGGCGATGCCGATCAAGAAGTCTGGCACGTGGTACACCAGTCTTTTGCTGATGTTATGCTCATGGATCTCGTTCGTAGTGCGTGCCGTATACCAGATATATCTTATAAATTATTTGCTGGAGGGCGGAGAGGAATCCCCGGTGAACTGCCTCTCGGACCTATGTAGAGAGAACTACAAAATTTTTGTGGCGCTCAATAAGAACTACTCTTTCTACAAACTCGGAATGCCTCTAACGCAGTGCACGCTTCCGCTAGAAAACTTCGTCATTTGCGACGAACCTCTCAAATGTTTATACGATTCCCCGGTCAGTGATAAAACCAAGTTTGCGGCGATAATGTATTTGGATTCCTTCAGAGCTGATCAGCACAAGTACGTGACTCCCGACAGGGAATACACGTTTCACGTAGTGAGGGAGGTTGTCTTTGTCGAGCCCATTTCTTTTCTGCTGAAGAACAGGAATCCGCTGCAGAAAATGATAGAGCAGCGCGGAAGGCGCGTCTTCGAACACGGAATACTCACCTACATAACAAAGAATGCGGAAAAGTTGAGCGCCAAAAAGTTGGCTAACGCAAAGCACAAATTTGGATTTGACTCCAAATTCACTCCTCTCTCTACGAAACTTCTCGCTACAACCTTTCTCATATATTTATTGTGTGCATTTATATCAATTTTAGTCTTTTTATTTGAACTAGTTTTCTATTCTTTGTCTGTTTGGTGGGGTAAGTAAAAAGGAGGAGTACGCAATAAAGTAAATATTAAAATTTGCGCACGTGCGTGTGTGTGTAAATATTTTGTCGTAATGTTTAGTAATTTTTTCTCCAATAAAAATTATTCATACAAAAAACTTATTTTTATTTTATCATGGTCTGACTGAACCATGATAAAAAATACAATACTTTTTAAATTACCGCGGTCGCTGAACAACATTTTGAATACTTCCGGCTCCTCTCGCGGCGACTTTATCG
>WYDE02073004.1:0-11995 GCA_009867175.2 Adela reaumurella
CATATCACTGGGCGAGAGAAGCGAGCTCTCAAATTTTTATGACACATTTGGGAGAAGTAATTCAAAATCATCAGGGCGGGTGCTCTTGAAATAAAGTGAAGAATTATAATACAATCATATCAAGATTTTTTTTAAGAAATATTAACCTTTTTGGAGCCTCAATCTACAGATACCACACCACTTTTGAAGGAACATGGCCCCTGATCCTCAAAATACTGACTTTACTGACCATTTTTCGAAAAAACTGACTTTTACTGACCCCAGTCAAAAAAACTGACTTTTACTGACTTTACTGACCATTTTCCACCCCTGTTATAGTGGATCATCTCTATTTTGTTTTCGTGTAACTAATGTGGTGTGTTTGTGCTACCCAGGTAATCGAGACCAAACAGTAAAACCTTTTGATCGAAAGAGCTTTTGTTGTTATTAATAAAAAAAAAAAGAGATTGTTAAATTTATTTAATCAATATGTCTCAAAGCTAAATTTTTCGGAGGTTTTGTGAGTTTCGGTCATGCAACGTTGGCGCTGCACAACACGCCACCGACCACTTGGCGGAGACATCTTAGGCTTCCAAGAAGACCGGCACTTATGTTCTCCCCGACGTGGTGGGTGATGCAAACTGGCCACTCCTTCGCGCCAGCTGCAGCTTAAAAAATAGCATTTCAAATTTGTTAGGAACGTGTCAATTTAAATGAAAAAAACAATAACACTTCAGCTACGAGGAGAGTCGGATGCCTCACTTACCTTTCTATAGATTTTTTTGATAATAAGTATATTTTTGAGAAGGGAAATACACTAGTGCAAGTCTTTGAACGAGTTTTCTTTATTAGCTTTTTATAACAAGAAGGCCGTTTGCACACCGCGCCCCCCCTGCGGTGCAGCAATATAATACAAAGAAAATTTCTGCTGAGTATACATAGGAAGCTTCTTCGGTTTTTCTGGTACAGTAGAGCGCAGATTATCCAAATTATTTGTGGTCATCTGTGGTCTTGAAAAATATGGATTATGTACATAATATGGAATATTAATTTTAAATTGTGGGTGCTTCAGCCCCACAGTAAACCTACTTTGCCCTATGTTTGGCATACCTAAATGCTGTAAGGAGTGCAGGATGCACATCAGTAGTGGTGGCTGCTGAGGACTGTTCCTGTATGTCTCCGCTGTGCGCCTCGCTTGCTCCGTGCCACACGGTACACCTGTCATCATAAAATTAAATTTGGTACAAATGGTTTGTGGCTTCCAGTACTATAAAATATTCCCATGGAAATATTATGTTTATAGGATAAAAAGACTTTATAAGCATACACGGCGGAAGGAAAGGTGTTAAGCTAAGCTTACAATGGCTTCACCGAATACTCGCCCAGTGGCATTAGAGGAGGGTGTCCATCGAGGTCAGGACCACCGGGCAGCGCCGCCAGAATCCACCATGCACTATGTTTCGGTTCGCTTCAAGCCCTCGTCAGCTAGTTTGCGATGACTAGTACGTGGTGAATTATTATTGCTGGTCCCGCCCTCGACCTCCCTCTCTCTTACTATCCATATAGGTACTGTAGGATGCTTCAAGTGACGCTTTCGAAGCTCTCTCCATGTATGAGCTCAATGTCGACCTTGGCAGGCCTAGATTCTTGAAGACTATAGAGTGACTTCTCTGGTATTACCATTGGTCCGACTTCCACAGCGAAGAGATCTCTCTTCAAATAATTTCTCAATATCCGGTCGACCAAGTTCCAGTAATTCTTAATTTTAAAGTTGCGTTCCTTTGGAAAGATAGTTTCTCATGGAACTGTAAGTTCAACAAGCACTACAAGCTTAGTCGCCTTTGAGAATATGAGTATGTCCAATTGTGTTAGATTTTTTATGATTCATTCATTGGCGATTTACTTAAAATTTTTATATTGTAAAGTAACGCTTCAGTCGATGCACCAGATAAATTAACTTTGAAAAATACAAAGAAAAATATCTGTTCTATATGTTGTCCGAAGCGGGACTCGAACCCGCGTCCTTGAGTATAGCCCTCAATGCTCTAACCAACTGAGCTATCTGGACTACGCATCGCTTTACGAAATTTGTCTTCATCTTTGTTAAAGCATCTGGTAGTTCCGCTTCGACCTGCTTGATGGCGTTAAACATTTATGCGATCTCCCCGCTTTGATCATGTTGACTGCATAGTTGAAATATACAAACAACAATATCCTGTCGTCGCTAGACACGTCACTAGCATCAGTCTTCTGGAAAGAAACATTTGCTTGGTTCGATCTTGCATGGTCGTCGTCGATTGATATGGCGACAATTGAACTTGGCTTTTTCCGTGGGGGTCGCCGTGCGGAGAACATACCGTGGAACTCGGTGACGGATTTTTGCTGGCTTTGGATCTTTGCGGGCCGTGGGGCTCCTCACCGCAGTTGCGGAGATCGGAGGCCTCTCCCAACCGAGTACCCGTGCTGAATACTTGAGGCCCTTGCGTGGCTGTGTTGAGCTTTCGTTGCCGCGTCGCTCCATCGACATCTTCGCAACTAGATGCGAGTTGTGCCTTGGCTGATTGACTGAGGCCATCAGTTCGTCACTCGACGTCCCCATGGACTTGCCGTACCGTCTGCCCACAGGGCAGAACTAGCCTTCTTCTCTCAAGTTGAATCAGTACACCATTTGAATGTGTGAGCGACCACAGTCGGAATCTCCATTGAAGCCCTTCCTTGCCTGGTCATCTGTCAGAAGACCTCTCTCCTCTCATGAGTTAGGCTATGTTAGTTAGGTCGCCACTATCTTGGGTCCTGAGGTCTGCTGGTCAGTGTGGTGACCTGTGATTGCACTCACACCGTCGCGTGAATGTTCTGTAGCCTTTTGATATATTACGAGGACGTCAGGTTCATGCTACATTTAAGGGATTAACTGATTTGCGTAAATTAGTTTAACGAACGTACGTGAACGAAACCCTAAACACACTGACATTTGATTTACACACGAGTAGTTTCATTTCTGAAGTTCGAGGTACCTTGTCAAATTTAAAATTGAGCGTTGCAAGCACACATTTCAATGTATAATTTATTTTGACAAGGTTCCCCGGACGTCAGAGATGAAACTTGTCCACCGTAACTCAATATATACTTTTTTTTATAATAATTTTTATATATTCAATGTATAACATACATACATGGCGTCACGCCTGTTTTTCAATGGGGTAGGCAGAGACAACGGATCTCGGATGTATAATGTACTACTACTAATACACATTTACATAGATCTTGTGTTCATCGAACGGATTTTATTATTACGAATTAGGAAATTATGTCATCTTTTTTTTTAAATTTGGCACACATTTTCCCAAGCGATCCTGAGAAAGGTTCCGTGAAAGCAAATCGCTTACTTGGTCGTTTGACCCGATGGCCGATGTCAATTGAAACAGTTAGCCTTTGGAGATGATGATGTCACTGCCGACCGTGATCGCGCATGACTTTCTCTGCTACTGACGTGAATTACCAACTTGGCTGCTCCGACTCATTTCCTACATTAGACCGTTGGTATACTGGTAAAACCCGTTAAATGCAATTTTTAGGTAAAATGAGTTAATAATGCAGTTCTATATATTTTTTCGTGCTCTTTCGTCTGGTTAAACCCGTTTATTGATACGACGTTTAGTTTAGAAGTTAGGTTGTGTAAATACCATGTAAACTCTTAAGTTTTCTTTAAAATACACAAGTAAAACCAATTAAAACCATTTCATTGAATATTTTATAAATTTGATTCTGTAAGAAGCATTTAAAGTATATTACAACATTTTACCTGTTCTACTATTTAAATTTTCCTATTATTATATTGCAATAAAAACCCATTAAATGCCTTTGCAGTCTTGAAATTATTTGAGTGAAGGTCCTCTCATTGTCCAAATACCGTACAAGCAAGACCCTATAAGCTCACTTAACATTGTGAATGTTGCAGTATTCAAGGATATGTGTACAAGTAAAACACATTAAGCACAGTCCCATTTTATGTTTTATGGAATTTTACAAATAAAACTGAAACTTCTACGGAGGATTTATATCTTAGATTACTTCAAAACTATTGACATATTTCTTGTACATTTACACCTATACCAATACTTTTGAGCCAATAAACTTTCAAATCCAATTATCTCAAAACTCTACTGAATGCATTTAACGGGTTTTACCAGTATAACGACGGTATACCCTTTTACCTATAACTGGTACCTTTTATATTCAGCCTTTTGTGCCTGAATTTCGGTATTGCGATGTTTACGTAAGTTAAGGCTTAAAGGGGGCGAACCCCCCTGCTGGTGGCTGTCTCGCGAGATGACTAGTTTCCTTTCAGAAACCCGATCCTCATCAATCAGCCTTAATGGACGGCTATTAGTCGTACCATTGCGTTGGCGTAGCGCCTCGACGCGAGACAGATCCGACGATCAACACTAGTTTGCCTGTTCAATCTATTGTTTTTAATATTTTAATAACTACCATCAAAATGGCAAAATTTTATATATAATTTGGGCCAGGACTTTGATTAGCTGAAAAAAAAATCAACCTTTTTATATTTTAAAGTTTTCATGCATATCTCCAATTTCATAGGTAAAGACCTATTATTAACCGGGAGAAATGGAAACTTTTTTTTTCAGTTTATACCACTCTTTTCATAATTATTCACTAATCTAAATCTAATCTATTCTAAATCTTTTAAATTTACGGATTATTCATCAGTTCTTAGAGCAGAGGACGATCTACTCAACGCACAAACTGAGTGGGTCTAGAACCATGAAATTTTGAACAGGAGCTCTATATGTAACGCAGGTGAGCACTAAACAAATTACGGATTTTTGTAAACACGTAGGTACGTGGTCAGAACCACGGGTGAAAGAATACATATAAACCTAATATAACACAACCTAAATTATAAAGAGTAACAGCTTACAAAACTCTTAATTTTAATTTAATTTTTGCTGAATTTTTCAGGAAATAAGTAGATTGAAAAAACAAATTACTGTTTATCGGCGGATCGGATGTTATGATATGAGACAAGAAGATTACCGAGCGGAACTTCCCCGGAGAAGAAGGGTAGGCAGAGACAATTGAGCGCCATTTAACACGTGCCTGGTATACATCCTTTGCCTCACCCACCTTCATATAAGCGTGCCGGTTATGCGTGCTGCGAGCATGCTCTTTCCGTAAAAGATTACTTATTTAGTCATGGTAATAATAATACATACTATGTTCGCCTAGAGCGGCCTCATTCGACCCATTGCTTTGATCACTCGCCTTTAATCATCTTTATAATGCAATACTTTTTAAATTACCGTGGGCGCTGAACAATATTTTTGAAAGCCCGATTAAAGTCGCCGCGAGAAGAGCCGGAAGTTATAAAAATTATTTATATTTTTTTCCGTCGCTCGTAAACACACTTCCCAGGTACACAAACTCGTGCACAGTTCCAACTGTTCTCCTATTATTACATTGCATTCAGATACTGGACCATTTCTCTCATACACCATAACTTTCGTATTCTTAGTGTTTATTTTCTTTCCTCTTTCGGTGTATGCATTATTCATGCTTATAGAATCTCATCGGAAGAAATTAACAGAATTGTATCAGCATACAGCAGGCATCTTACCAAAACAACGTCCACGCTCAATCCTGTCTCCACTCTCTTTCATGCTAGAAAAAATTTTTTCCACAGTTACATAGATTGAAGAGCCACGGGTGGATTACACATACCTTGCGTGAGATCACATCCCCTTGTCTCACTCCCTTTCCAAGTGGGATGGAACGGGTGTTATCATAGAACCTCACAGCCATCGTTTTGGAGTACCTCGCCGTATCGGTGGTCAACTTTGCATCTAAGCTCCGTCGTTATCCCGTCCTCACCTGGAGCTTTATGCCTTTTAAGTCCTTTCAAGGCAGCCTTTACCTCATAGACACTGATTTCCGGGAGATCCTCTGTGTAATGTTTGGTGAGCGGCTCACGTCTATCCAGGTCGACTGACTGGCTTGGGCTCGGGGTGTGTAAGTTTAATTATGAACATAAAATTCGATTTAGAGAATGTCGTCCATAGGAACTATTCCTCTTACATTTTGAATTATATTATGTACATAGTATCTAATCTAAAATTATATAATTGACCAAATAATTACCGAATAACCGATATAATTATTGTAATAATACAAAAGTTTAAACTATTGTAATTAAAACTATTACCCATAGTAGTAATACGAAGTATTGTCGATGAATATTGATAAAAAATACCTACATTTCTCCAGATTTATGTTCATGTGACAGTATGAGAAACGAGTAAAACAACACAGCCATCAGTTTGATTAATGCGCTGTGTAGTCATGTCATGATTATTATCGACAGTCCACCACGCCACGCACGACGACGGGACTGAAAGTATAAAATGTACCTATCTATGGCCATCGTAGACCTGAATGCAGATATCTTTTAATACATTCACCCAACATTATTATCATTCGCCCACGCTCCCAGGGGCGCGTCGGACGGATTGACATAGATCGTTGTAGGTACTTACTTGTAATAATAGATGTGATTATTTTATATAAACTTATGCATAGGTACTTCATTAAAAAAGTTCAAAATAAATAATAAAACAAAATATTAAAATATCTATACTTTTATTATTTAAGAATCTTATTGCATAATAAGTGTAGGTAGGTAAGGATTTGTCAGGATGGTGGCACGTGGAGATCCGTTGTCTCTGCCTACGCCACTGGGAAACAGACGTGACGCTATGTATGTATCTAAGTGTAAGCCAACAACCAACATGACAAAATACGAATTTTTCGTTCAACATGAAAATCATGAAAGTAATGTAGGTATGGGAAACAAAGAATGAAACATTGATCTGACTGAACTAAAAGTGGAAAGAGTGCAGTCACACTGTAAAACTGTGCAGAGTTACAGTTATGCAAATAATAGTAACTGTTTCCTATTTAGTTCAGTGTAGCCGGCCTGCATAGGAAAGGGATCTTCCCTGTCATGGCACCTTAGTCTAGCAGGATTGAAGTTATTTAAGCTAACGACAAGGCACAACATTTTTTTGGCACAACAGATGCAAGCCATTCTTTTTGGCCAGCCATTGGTATTTACTTAAAAAAGTCTGGGCATATGGTGAATAATTCAGATAATGAATAAACATAACGTTTTTTCGCCTGCTATGTGGTGTCATATGGCTGGACGCAGTCGGTCATACCACATAGCAGCTTCTCTTTTGATCCTCGTTCGTCGTATGAATATCTAATGTGTTTCTATAAACGTAACGTAAACATATGTTGGTATGCGAGTGACTACGCGTAGATTAGTGAAGTCATTAGCAGTGAAACGTACGTGCTGGACATCGCGATGGGGTTATTGATTCCATTTATGACCGACGTTCCTGTACTCGTACGCTCATCAATTTATATCCATCATTGTTGACGTTAATGTATTTTCGAAAACACCTGCCACGTCGTTCTCTAAAAAGCCTTTTAATATGTACGTCACTACAGACTACTAGCCAAATTAGAGCATTACGGTACCCGAGGATAAGCTTGCAAGATAATGGAAACCAACTTATGCAATCACAAGCAATGCGCAAGCATAGGAAACAGCAAGCCGAATGGGAATAACTGACCTAGGTTTACCTCAAGGTTCTATCCTGGGACCGTTTATTTTCTAGATCTAGATATATGATCTGCCACGAGTCACTGCTGAATTTGCAACAGTACCTTATTTCCGATAACACTACAAAACAACAAAAACACATACATGTATTTATTGAATTATTTTCGGCACAAGCAATGCAGGAGTTTCCAAAAATAGGGGTTAAAAATAAGCCTGAACATGTTATTTCACATTCTAAACAACTTATGTAATACCTGAAAATATGTAACGCGGTAAAACCGCCAACAAAACAAAATACCTGAAAGAGTTCAACGGGCCAAGGTTAGAGTGTCGGTGTGCAGCAAGTTTTGCACTTAAGAGGTCAAGTATAATTTGTAAGTATTAAGTGTTGATAGTAGGAGGTAATCGAATATGTAGAGGCAGTCGATTCCAAAGCTTGGCAGCGTGAACCGTGGCTATAAGTAAGTTGTCAGTGGACCTCAAATCGAGTCCATGGGAACTGAGATATTGGAACCGTGACTCAAATACTTAGGTGCGCCAGGGTAATTTAGTGTACAGAAGAGAAGAGAAAGAATGTGAGTATTCCTACGATACCGAATGTCAAGCCACTGGAAACGATCACGCAACTCAGAAATATGGACATACTTGCGTAAGCCGAAAATGTAACGGATACCCAAGTTGAGCAAGCGATCAAGTTTGTTAAAAGGTGTAGAATAGGTCCCTTCCCTCTTTTTATATGGTGGTAGGGTTAAAACCGCCCGAGTTGGTACCACCACACTGAATTAAGGTCGGTCCAATCGGCTATAAAACATATTTCGTGTTTTTCGTACAGTTCAGTGTAGCTGGCTAGAATAGAGGGAAGCGCTGACATGGCACCTACCTTCATAATAATTCACCTTGGTTTATCACTATTATTTTAACATTAATGCATCCCTTCTGACCGGCAGCTGTAACACATCACTCTAAATTTACGTGTAGTTTGAAACAGACGATTTGTCGAATGGGAAATTGTGTTTTCCTAGCGGATTACGTAGTGTTATTTCGTTCCCAATTGCATTGCATAAATTTCGGTCGGATTCCCGCATTGTTCGGCCTCTGTTGCCAACGCAGAATGGGGAATTGAGCTTTTTCATCCGAATGAAAAGTTCGTAAACGGATGTAATTGGGGTGAAGTTGTGTCGTCTCTTCGTGATTATTTCGGCTCCGAAGCGCGGAATTTTGACGAGCAATGTTTGCTCGGTGTGTTTACTTAACAAATACTTCTGAATGTAAGTAAATACTTCAGCAGACTAGCAAGCCTTTGGTTGGTACATATTCCGTGTAAACAAGCAAAGCAATGAAATTACATATTTATGTATTAATGTTTTTTAGTGGTGGAGGAACGTATTTTATTAAATTACTAAAATAAATTGAATAAGTTTTCTGCAGAAGAACGAGGCAAATTTTTGCGGTCAACCTTTTATTTTTGTATTTATTGCCGGTCTCGGTAGCTTGGTAGTGCGACGCCTTAGCTTTACGTGTGGGATTTCTATTCATGAGACGATTATAGACATACGTATCTGTATATATAAATGCGAAATACCACTTACTCATTCACTCATTACGAAATCGAAGGATCCACGCAACTTACAAACTTGAAATTTCGTACGTCGGCGACGATGTCAGCTAAGAAAGGATTTTTCTAAATTACACCTTTGAGGGGGCTAATTAGGGGATGAAAAATTATGTATCTATGTTAATCATTTTTAGCGTCCCGTCGCAAAAAGAAAAAAAAAGCTACGTTTATGGGATTATTCTGATGTCTGTCTGTCACATACACATTTATGCAGCTACAAACTCCTGATAAAAAGGAACCCTTATGAGATCGCTGCGGCTGTTGGTCACACACAAATATCGTCGGATCTATTGAAACGTTAAGAAAATCCATGCAGCGTGAGTAAAGATTGATTTTGAGGTTGAAGGGGGGGGGGGGGGGATTGTTTCCATTTAAATTAATAAGTCAGTTCAGGTACAAGGTATGGAATAATTGTTTGAAATGGGCGAATTTATCATTTTTACCCAGTATGATAGGGCTTTGACATTTTTAATATAGGCTTCTAAAAGAATTTAAACAAACATCTGTTTGGACCTTTTATCACACCTTGAAATTTAGAATAAAATATATTGAAGATGTCTTTGATGTGTGTTACAAACCAGTAGAGACGTTATGATAGCGATCGGTAACGTTAGGCCCTTCCCGCCATTATTGCTCGATTATTTTCTAAATAGTGAGTAGATCTCGACGAAGCATTTATTTCGGTTAAATACATAAATTAAAAATCAAGATATCTTTTTTTTTTATAGAAAACTAGCATGGGTGGCTGTGCCCAAAACTTCAAAGAATATCGAACACAGCTCTTCACAAAAAACAGAATGGGTATTACAGAAATACAGAATGAGACTACACGACCCAGCCATAAATGTATATGGTGCGGGGAAAAAACTAGGGGGTGAATGGGGGATGAAAGTTTACATGGAAGTTTACATTTACTCGTTATTTTTCAAGTTGGAAATTTCGAAATTGGTGTTTTGGCTCATGTTAACAAAGAAAAGTTATATGTGTCGGGGTTTTTGGAAATTCGCCAGAATATGGGTAGCAGAATATGAGGTGTATCTTTGAAAGATATACATACCTAAGAGAAAAATGTGGATTAAAAGTTGACAGCGACAAGGACAGATAAATGTATGCTTAGCTGGTTTGAGCACATGCAGAGAATGTACGGTGAGAGAATTACCAAACAAATATATGAAGTCGAAATATAGAAAGAAGGGTCGAACATTCCGCCGTAGGCAAACATACCATGACGAAATTGTTTACCATTTACGGAAAGGGCAATTCGCAAGACGAACCGACGAGCATGTTCGAAGCGTACATCGCGTGACAGTGGTGAAGCAAAGTTTGTACTTCAGGAACATGTCACATGGTGCTACATTGTCTCTGCCTACCCCTCCTGGAAAAAGGCGTGATCGTATGTATGTACGGGGCAATAACTAATAAGCTAATGATGAAATTTAAGTGCATAAGTTATTTAAAGTAACTTGAAATTCGGCGACGGATGGATAGGATGCATTTCCCTCCATCCCAAATCAAAAAATCCCAACCCTTTAAAATCCATAGACACAGGTAACAATACCCTACGGTACACTAACTAAAATGAAAAGCATCAATTCAGAACAACCTAAAACCTCGAAACAAATGACTAAAAAGGGTGAAAGGAGCGACTGAGCGTTGAGGCTGGGCGGGGGACGCTAGGAGTGAGGCTCGATGAGGCGCAGAGAAGGTAGGTACGGGTACGGGTGAGGCGAGAACAAAGGCCTCACACGCGTCGGTTAGAGGCAGGTTGGAAAGCTTCTTTGTCTACAATAGCCCTAATGTTCCGAATATCGACGTGAACAGAGATATAGTTTGAAGTGGGTGTTGAGTAGTTTGGCGAAGCGTATGAACGGGTGACATAAGTAATTTGACATGTGAAGATAGAGGAGAAAATTGGAAGGAACTCCAAAACTTACTTCAGGCATGTTAGCCTACAACAATTTGATGTAAATGTAAACATACATATTACACATAATATCATAGGTATTTTGAAAACTGCCGGCTCTTCTCGCGGCGACTTTATCGGAATGTTCCGACGTTTCGAACAGAGCGTCCTATTCATGGTCAAGTAGGACAACGTTTGCGAGCTCGTAGCTAGCAGACGTCTCCAGAACTGTTCGGAAGGGTCCCTGGAACCCTCATGGAGTGATTTAAGCTCTCGCACCAAGCGAATGTCCACTATTGTCCATTGTATACTCGGACAATACTGTCGTATCAAGAAAACAATGTCGTCTGTATCAAGAACTTTTCCAAAGATTTCGAAAAAAATCAGATCTATTTTAAATATTATGTATATGTGCCGAAAATTAAAAGCATTGTAATTATTATCCAAGGTCCCAAAAAAAGTAAATATATTTTTCAAATAAGTCTAGTGGGGTATCGTTGGACTGGTATTTAAACCCTCATTAAGAATATGTAATATATGTACATATATATATATTTTTATTTTGGATCTGGTTTTGAATTCTGGCCCAATCTGATGATGATGTCTGACAGGCATAGTCTTTGCTGAGTGTTAAAACAACCAATGTTAGAAGTGTAAAAATCCAAGGATTTTTACAACATAAACTAAAAACTGGTACACTTAAAATTTTGAATTTTTTCTTTTTCTTGCATCAAATGCCGCTTTTGAATAAATCGCAGGTTTGATCCTGCCTGGTTTACTGCTCGCACCTGTGGGATGGCTCAGCCAAATACCAACTTGCGCCGTTGGACTCGATACAGCGTCGCGCCGTGCG
>WYDE02073115.1:0-11994 GCA_009867175.2 Adela reaumurella
AACCAAGGAATGAAAACAATGACCATTTTTTATAGGAGTGCGTCACCAATACATCCGCGCGACCATACATGGACGCGACGCGATGTCGGTAGAGCTGTCAGTGTGTGCTGTGAGTGTATGCATGTGTGTGTTGTTTATCGACGTAATTTATGGCCTATTCAGAGCTCGGTGGCTCTGATTTGAATGGAGGATTGACATTTAGAAATATTTATTACTGTAGTTCGAGTGTTTGACTTTCGACTGACATAACTCAAATTCTTATAAAGTAAACAGATGGTGGGCAAAAAATTCCTAAGCGGACACAAGTTTTCTAGGAGTAGTCGAGTTTGAGATTTTTTATTTTTTTTTCGTGTGATGCAAGTGGAATACTTTCATTGCAACATTATTACTATTATTCTTACCTACCAAAGTCATCTGCCAGCTGTTCGTAATAATGGAATATTTACGAAATACGAATTCCAACCAGTAAATAATTATGGCTTTTGAATTTCGCACATGCTCTTGAATTTTTAAATTGATTGTTTCGTCGGGATAACCAAAGGAGGGGTATATACTGTTATACATAGTTGTGTTCGTTTTTTTATGTAGATTTATAAATAAAAAAAAAAATGTTCTCAATCTTGTGTTTGAGTTATTTATATATATGTAAATTTCGGGAACTCGCTTCGATAATCCCGCCATTTTTCATCTGAAATATATCAAAATACTCTTAAATATTTGCAAGTTTATTGCAGATTCCAAAAAGGTAACACTCTCTATACTCTTTCTCATTAATTTAGCGAGAAATCGTGTGATAAACGCAAGCGCGCAGTGCCGCGCGCAGGCCCGTTTTGTCCGGAATCAACAAGGGTGATTTGGAGTTTGACGCCAAAAGCTACTAAAGGTTAAGTTTCCAGAATGTTCCTCAGTTTCCAGAACACTTCAGAAGCTTCCAAAGTGATGCAGCCACCACTACAACTGGCAGCGCGATAGTACGTATGTAGGTAGGTACCTGCGTGGCGCCGCGGTCCTCTATGAACCAGCGTCGCAGCGTGGCGGCGGCCGCGTTCTGGTCGCTCACTTCATCCGTCACATACGCATCCATCACCCGCCGCTCCAGCTCGTTCTGATGCAGTAGACGACGCAGCCGCCAGTGCAGCCGGCGGCGTGAGTCCCGCCAGGGGATTATATCCTGAAGGATGAAAAGATTGCATTGTCACATAGCACATTTTTAATGATGTTTTCTTCCAATACTTTCAAATCACAGCGATCGTCCAACAACATCCTGAAAACTTCCGGCTCTTCTCGCGGCGACTATTTTTCTGACGTTTCTAACAGAGCGTCCTGTTCATGGTTCATTTCAAGGAGACGACAGCACGCTACGAGCGCAGCAGCTGTATTGACGATTTTCAGGATCAGTTTTCTTCCATTGCTGGACTTACTCCAAACCCATCAGGGCTATGAACCCATCAGGGCTATGTATCCATCTTGGATTGAGCTGCACTGTGCGAAAATAGCGACTCTGGACCAAATGATTGGATAAGGTTTGATCAGGTTAAATTAATTTCTACTGATACACGAACCATTCCATGAATCGTCAGGGAAGCTATTGAATTAAGAAATTACCAAAATTTCAACAGTTAGGACTCCTTCAAATTTTCAGGTATGTGGAACCCAGTATTTCAGACGATGAGAAAAGATAAGCTTAGCGAACCTGTGGAAGATATCGTCAGCTCATACTGCCTCTTGGCTGATCTACGGAACGCAGCTAATGCAGATGACTTTTCACTACCTACCTGCACCCACGACTATAACCTGCGTTCCAGAAGACAGCCATAGCTTTTAGTACGTCTTCTGAGCTCGTAGCGAGCAGTCGTCTCTGTGACTATGAACAGGATGCTCTGTTCGAAACGTCGGATCATTCCGATATAGTCGCCGCGAGAAGAGCCTGAAGTTATCAAAATGTTGTAAATTGCACCGGATTAAAAAAAAAACTTGACAATTTCAATTGTAATGTACTACCATAAGAATGCTGAATAAACGTGTCCATAATTTAGTATGAGTATCAACCATTTCTTAAGACAATACACACTTAGTTCTCTTTCGAGATTAAAAAATATTGGTTGGTAAACACAACTTACAAATATGCAGCCCTTCTCGAGCATTCGTTCTGCTGTGTCATGAAGCTCTGCAAATTGTACCGCAATCTGTAAGACAAGATTCTTACTGAAACATGTACACATCCTTTCACTGTAGGCTCATCGAGAGACCGGATCAGTCGTATAATAAGAGCATTAACGGCTTTAGCATTCCCATACACAAGTGAATGCACATAAGTGGAACAACAATTGTCACACATATAGTCTGGCTAACGAAAGATGACCCTGAAAAAACGCAGTAAATAATAAAAATCTTCATAGGGTAACACTGGTTGTAGTGGGAAAAAGTAATTTTGATACTTGATGAATATATTAATTTTATATTCATTTCTACACAAGGAAGATATTGAAGAATGACGTACACACGGAAAGAAAGAAAATCGGTATGTATTATTATTATTTATGGTAGTGATACCAATAAGCGAACGCTTAAGCTACTTGATGATTTTGAATTTTTATCTCTGGCATGTGGAAGAATATAATACAACATTAAATACGTTTTTGCGGAGAATACACTTGCAGCAAATTTATAAAAAAACATATTATGGCGTTATCATTAGGGATAAACAAATTGTTAGAGGGGTAGGCAGTGTGGGAAGACCACCCGCTAGTTGGGATGACGACATCAGGTACGTCGACATCAGTTCATTCAAATTTATTGCAGATTACAAAAAGATAAGATACTTAATACCTATTAATTGTTCTTATACATTTATGAATATAACATTGACAAAACGCGAGTTTAAACGAAAGTAACTTATTTTAAACCATAGTATACAGGATCTAAATCACCATTGTTAGGTGAAAATGAAATTTCTTAAGTTGCCAGCCATGGATACAAGAAAAATACACAGTCTCATCATTCAGTAGCTAGACTCTATGCATGGGACTTTAATGGTGAACTAAAAAAAATTTACGCGTCAAGAGACACCAGTTAAAACACCGCTGTTGTCGAAACTGTGTGTTAATGTTTCCAGTACTATAAATATATCAATACTTCCAAAGCGTATCAAGCATCCAGAAGAAATTTCACATTCAGGGCAAAACAGTGGAACACACTGCTAGCGGAAATATTTCCCCCAATGCACTGTTTGGAGTACTTTAAAAGGGGAATTAAGGGCACTAGTCTGGCCGACATGGCATTCGTCGCCTCCCAAATAAAGAAGCTACATGTCCATACACGTCGCTAGGTGTTTTACACACACACACACCAAATGCCATGCTTTTCATAAAGAAAAGGAAGTTATTGATATTCACCACTTCAGGTCCATCCTATTACCAGGCCAGGTCATACTGTCACTAGGTCAGGTCCATTCTATCACCAGGCTAGGTCATCCTGTCACCAGGTCAGGTCATCTGATCACCACGTCAGGTCCATCCTATAACCAGGCCAGGTCATCCTGTCACCAGATCAGCTCATCCTATCACCAGGTCAGGTTCATCTTGTCTCCAGTCCAGGTCATCCTATCACCAGGTCAGGCACTTCCTATCATCAGGCCAGGTCATCCAGTGACCAGGTTAGGTTATCCTATTACCAGGTCAGGTCCATTATAACGCCAGGCCCGATCATCCTGTCACCAGGTCAAGTCATTCTATCAAAAGGTCAAGTCCATCGTATCATCAAGCCAGGTCAACCTGTCACCAGGTCAGGTCATCCTATTACCAGGTCAGGTACATTCTATCACTAGGCCTGGTCATCCTGTCACCGGGTCAGGTCATCCTATCACTAGGTCAGGCCCATCCTATCACTAGGGGAGGTCATACTGTAACCAGGTCAGGTCATCCAATCACAAGGTCAGTCCATCCTATCACCAGGTCATGTCATCCCATCCCAGGTCATGCAGCTGGTCGCTGTCTTCATGCCTATCCTGCCCATTGATTTTGTGTTTTGTGCTGTCATTTCTACTTCAATTCCAAGAATTGATTCATCTGCGTGCCATGAGATTATAGGACGACGGTAACATGGAATATTTAAAACTATGTTGAGAATCCACATTTTTGTTCTACAGCTTGAACCTTTAGGAATGCTTAAAAATATTACAAGACGCAATCACACAGTCCCCTCTCAATCACAGTTCGACGAGGAACAGGATAGTTCACCCATACTCAAATTCCCATAGGCATCGCTAGGCGCAAGCCCTACATGGGTTGCAGAGTAGTCTGGTTGGTGAGCATTCGTCACACGTCTCTTACTCGAGAGGTCGTGGTTTTATACCTGGTAGGTGCAAAACTTTTCCAGATTTTATTATCTCGGTTAACATATTTGTGCAAATTACAATGCACTGCAGTGAAGATAAAACCGCGAGAAAACCTATACACTAACAATACGAATGTGTTGTAGTGTATGAAGGCTGACTGGAAGATATTGACTCCGGCAATAAGTCTGCCTTCTGCTAACCAGAAAAGTCTATATTTATTTATTCATTTACTTACCTCGTGGTAGATGGGAGACAGTATCTTCTCTCTCTGCTTGACAGTTTTCTCCGCTGCGTTCAACTCAGTCTCGAGATCCATCACCTTCGACTCGGCTGGAAATTCAATCAGATATATAATTTCTACCTTAATAATATTGTAATTATTTTTATGCTATTTATGTCTTACGTAACGTAAATGACTCTGAAAATAGTTTGTTATCTTAAAATATCTCTCTCATAAATTTAGAAGAGTGAATCAAAATAGAACAAGGTAGCTAGTCTTGTCGTAACAGGTTTCGAGGTCATCGCGAAGGGCATTGAAAATTGGTGTGTGGTGAGCTACTGACGTATAAAATGAACATACAAAATTTCAGCCCCGATCGACTGGACTGAACCGTTTTGGAGTAGAGCGGACAAAGAGACAAACAGACACCAAAAGATTTTTCACCCTAGTTGAGTCTAGGATTCGCTAAGCTAACCCAAAAACCTGAGGCATAATTTCAAGCACATTTTGATAATTAGTAGAATAAGCTATTTTAGAATAAATGTGAGCCAAGTTTGGCCCTAATGTTAGTCAATCTGTCAAAGCAATTTCAAGCAACTTAATAGGGCAAACTCGTGGTCCAATGATATATACAATTAATTTGTATAAAAACAGCAAACAATTATTCAAGAAACTCTTAGCGAGGAAATCACTCCAAAAAATATTTTTTAGAGCGACTTATTATTACGAATTATTTTTAGTTAACGTCATTTATGTGATCCAGACAGCTAGTATTCGTTGTAATATCCAAGGATGCAGATTCAAGTCTCTCTTCGGGAATTACATCAACAAAGAGCTGAAACATCACTCGCTAGTCCCGACCTCGTCTGACGCCCCGCTGTAGTGCCAATGCTATGTTTGATGAAGCTATAGCAAGAGTTCAAAGCCTTCCTTTCTTGTTTTCTTAACAAGTTAATAAATTCTGTACCTTTTATCTTTTTTTGATATCACTAGGAGAAACTATAAAATTTAATTGAGATCAGTTGGTGGGAATCAACTACAACGAACAACGCACATCCGGGTAACACTATAACATCCGTGAACATTGGAACGGGCCAAAAAGTGCACACTTTAACACAACTGAAATTTCGTCACAAGAAATATTATTTGCAAAAATCCAAATGCAAGCAAAATATACAGCAGTAAAAGAATGTAATACTTCTAATACAAATATTACACATTTAATATTTACATTAATTTTTAATACTATTTATTACACTTTAACATTTTACAAACTCGATCTAATTATTTACATTGATGCAAAAACAAGCATGCCAAATGACAAGAAGAAATCTAGAAGAGCTTAAAGGAGAAAAACCTTCTGGGCCCACGACGATTTCCATGAATGAATGATACGCACATCCAGAGTTTACTGTCATTTCAGAGAAAGCCATGCTGTCGCGTGATAGTACCAACGGAAGGTTGCTATCACTTTCTCGCCTGCTTGCCGATGAAACATCGCGCTAGTCGCCAAACGAAGTTTGTGTGTCTCGCTCACTCTTGTCATCGGGAGGCAGGTGGGGGAGAGAAAGCGATAGCAACCACGCGGTGGTGCTATCATGTGATCACACGGCTTTCTTTTAAATGTCAGTCGACTCTGGTACATCTAAAGGTCAGATACTCTGGTTCACCTATCAAGAAATCTTTTTCTTTTTATGGAACCAAACATAATTTTTTTCATTTTTATATAATTCTTATGCATTTAGTCTTGTGGTACAGACCCTAAATGGTGAACCTACCACTTATTACGAATTGTACCACGTAGTACATTTACAAAATCTATCATTGGGACATACTCTTCAGATGTGCGCAAGATCTGAGGACGAAACTCGTCGTAAACCCATGATGTATTAAAAGTGGTGCATGTCCTTCAGAAGACTTTTAATATAATCTAACATAGGAATGTCACAGAACACGTAACACCATGCTTTTTACAACAAAGGCCATAGAGAAAAATCGTAGAAAAACCAAAGGCATTGGCACAAGCGAGTTTGTTCTTACACAATGCTTTCTATTACCTATTGGATTAGGGCTACTAATTGGATTTTCCTGGATGGCTGAAACATAAGGCATTTAAATTATCTATACATAAATACGTGAAATGTGTGGGGAAATGTATGCATAAAATGTATAAAAAATAAAATAAAACCCCGCTATGGGACGTCGCGATTAAAAAGCCAAGGACGAATTTCAACCACTGATTGGCCAGCTGGTACTTGTAATTTGGTCAATTAAAATGAAACAATAGGATGTTCTACTATCATGAAAAATATCAATTGTCTAAATGTTTTATAGTTTTTTAGTAATTATTAAGACTTGTGAGGCAACAAAAATCATTGTTTTTATTTTTGATCAAAAAATATTTAATTTCATAATAATGTTTTTGAATGCTAAGATGCATAAGATGCATAAGATGATCTTAGAAATCCAATCACATGACTTTTTGGGCCAATGAATAAACTCTAGCCGATATTGTTTGCAGGTATAAATAAAATAGAATACAGTAGGCGCTCGGTAATCGGTCAATCCGGCACGCTCAGTAGTCCGGCATTTGGCGGATTATTCTATAACCAATTTATAGAACGCCGGCATTTGGCAACTCAGCTGACCCGCTCTAAAATCCGGCATGACTGGCGGATTATAGAGCGGGTGGCAGAAGTTTGCTCTCGCGCTCGGTACTCGGCAGTCAATTTCCCATACAAATTAAATAATCCGGAATTTTCAACAATAAGGCATAGGTGAAAAAATTTGGGTGCCGAATTACCGAGCTCCCACTGTACTTGAAACCAAATTTTGATAATTTGTAATTATGCAAATTTTTTGCGCATAATTACTGTAATGTATCACTAAAGGTGTGGGCCACTCCAAATGAAACCCACGTATCGTAATAGCGTTTATAGACATCAATTTCATTTATAGACATTTATAAGCTTTATTCTGGCGCACACCATGATAATGATAAACAAACAACTACCTTGTCTGCCCGCATCAGTCTTGATGAGTTCATCGTCGATAGATCCGCGGCGGTCCAGGTGCTTCGATATGTCCTTTATCTGGTCCTTTATTTCTGTCAACGCAAACAATTAACCATTTTTTAAGCAAAGCTTTTTTACGGTAGTTGTACAGAGGGCAGCTGGGGAATGAATGGACCAAAATCATTTTGTTTTATGGTATCATCCTATAATGTTGACGCACACCTCATATGTCACACAATCGTTACCATGATGTAAGACTAGGTAACGTCAATCGTGACGTGTAAGGTGCAATGATAGGGTAATTTCCTTTTTCAGTCCGGCTACACTGAACTAGACAGAAGACACATACTATTTACATAGCCTTTCAACCATCCTGCAATCGGTGCGGTAGTACTGACACGGGTGGGCAAACCTAACCACCTCGTTGGATAAGTTGAAGGGTCCCCATGGTGTTTTCCTTCACTAGAGTGACTGGTAAATAACTGAACAGGCCTTGAAAAGTACCCTCAAACATAGGCTCAAACCTACGATCATTGCAGTTTTATTTTTTTTATTTTATAGTGGGTTGGCGTTTCACTCCAACATGCTTGCAGCATCGACGGAGCCGAAGACAATGCGGGTTCGAGCCCCACGCCAGCTCAACAAGTGCTTTTTGACCCTACTCTTGAAGGCCCCAGCGATGTTGTTGGTGCGATCCAGACGCCCATACTGTCACCGATAACTCACACACACGCACACTATTCTGCACTGGGCGCTCACCCGTGATCCTGGTCGTGAGCCTGAGTAGTTCGGGGTCCATTCTGTGCATGGTCTTGAGAATATCTCTCTGCCGGAACTTCACCTCCACGATGCCTTCAGCCTCCAACACTCCACCCCTGCAACCAACATCTGCCTTAGTAATGCATTAGGTCGTGTAGAAACGTCACCTTTGGGTCTTTGAAAAATGAGCCCAATATAAGTAGTCCAGCTGTGTTACCGGCGTAGACTCACTCGACGTGTCGAGGTCGAGGTGCGAGTGTGAAGCACATAGATTTTGTATAGACTTCACTATCTGTGTCACTGTCATTTCTCACTCACTCACTCGAGTGAGTCTACGCCGGTAACAGCGCAGGGCTGCAATCGAGACGCCACAAATGATTTCTTAAGAACTGGATAATGTAATTTTTTTATCTAGATAACGGCGGCACTGGGAACGAAAAAGTCGAAAAGTTGTCCAATCGTCAAATTGAATTACCGCTTTTCAATTTGCTTTACATACATGTGGACTCTATGGTGACCACATTCCTAAAGTCATGGTTTGGAATGGCTTACCCGGCTGATCCTTCAACACTGGACAGATCTCACAATAATTTTGCACTGAATATTAAGAAGGCGACTAAGCATGTAGTGCTAGTTGAACATACAGTTCCATGGGAAACAAAAATTCCATTTAAAGTTAACACCTTCTCCACTGCCAATGGGCCCGGATATGTTCGGTGAAGCCATTAACTGCTGAGATTAACATCTTAGATTGTTCCATGAAAAATATTTGCCAAAGATTGAGTTCCGCCAATGTTTCCTTATTTAAAATTAATATACACATAGCTAGGCTTTAACACAATTCCGCGCATTGATCAAATATCACTTTGACGATTGTACCAACTTTCTTGATTGATTTACCTTGATAAATTATTTATAGAAAGTTTGGCGACTTGGAGTGGTATGTTTAGGATTTTTTTTTGAGAATTCCCAGATGTTGGTGGACCATTTAGACATTATCCTGTTCCGGATAAATTATTTGTGGCGACTGGGCCCTGTAGCCCTTACACTGTGGCCCAGTGTAAGAGCTGGAAACTACCGCAAAATATAAAACAATTCATTTGAATAAATCAAAAAGATAAAAATTAACTAAGTGAACTAAAAGAAAATAAGTGAAAAAAAAATCTATAAATACATTAGCGTACATCAGCTCAGGCTTCTTGTAAAAAATAAAATTAATTAATTAATTATTTGTCTATCGATCACATGCCTATTGTTGAAAAATACTTTTTTTTTTGTCGTTTGACAGTTGGGTAAACAGTAAACAGTTGGGAAAGGTAACATACCCATAAATATCATTCTTAGAAAAATTCAATAAATCAGTCTAGTAGATCCATCTACAGAGGATCAAATCTGCACTGCAAGTAAGATTGGGTTTCAGCCTATTCATGGAAGGTGGAGAACACTTTGCAATCGTAAGCAATGTTCGAAAATTCACTGTCAAAAAAGGTAAACCAACCACCTTTTCCTGCCTACCTGTCAAAACATCCCGAGTACGCAAAATCAAACCATGAGTAAGCCATCTCAATCATTTTAATCATAAACTACATCAATACAAATAGTTAGTGGATATTGCATTAATGTTGCATGTTAAGCAGCGAGCTTCTTGCGATACTTACGGACCAGGACTTGAAGAAAATAACTTAATTATATCGATCTCATTCATTCGTTAAATTTGTAAATAACTGTATACATCCCCTTACAGTCTCACATCATCTTCACTGTGTTCACCTTTTTTCGCTCATAAACATACAAACTCTCAGTCGCTCAGATTATGTAAGTATAAAGAATGGAGCCTTATTGACTGCTGATTTATTTCAAAATCAATATCGCGAAAAGTCACCTCAAATACTACCTATATACTACGCAGGTACTTAAGATCAGGGGAAACTTGGGTTATAATTTAGTAACTATTCAGCAGTACCATAAACATGAATGTGGTGTGCCAGGTCCCACCTTACACACAACACCCAACTTACAAAAGTGGCACTAACACTAAATTTCATCGTTAACATCTCAAGAATGGAATTAAAAGAAGGTTCTCCCAGAACGCACACGGGCCTTAGTGTTTCGACGTTCTTTATTCAGCATTCTTATGGCAGTACACTACACTTCAATTTGTCAAAATATTACATTTTGCATCCAGTTCGATGACGCCCACGAAGAAAGAGCCGGCAAAGAAACTTCACAGGGTTTATTTTAACCGTATTTCTAGCTTTATGTTGTGACTAACTACTATATACACCGCTTACGGTGTTAAACTACAGTTTGAGAGCTTGATTAACAATAATTTAACATTAATGAAAGGCGAGTTCAATTAAATGGTAGATGTACAGTTGTCACATTTTTTCCTAAATAAAAAATAAAACCTAATCAGGCTAAGCGTAAAACAGAGACATCGTGCTTTTTGTACAGTGTCAATCTGCGCCTAGGACCTTTTTGTATTTGAACTTATAAAAGTTTTTAATAAGTTTTTTGTAAGTTTTGTGTAAGTTGTAAGACAGGGTTCAAATATCAAATAATTTCTTCTTATTCTTAAGATGCCAAGATTTATATGCAGCCAGAATTTCAAGACAATACGTCAGTTAAGGCCTCTTTTACACTGTAATGTGCCTTCCTTACAAGAAAACATTTTATATGATTCTTGGAACAGACATCATTCCGAATCTTTATTTTTCCTGATAATTTATTACATAATATATCACTATTGCAGACAAAACTTGTTGGCACTTTTGCTGACCTGAGCTTCGAAATTTGAATATTATCTTTATGTCTAGTACGATAGTAGCAAGATCGTGCCAAGAAGCCCCACTAAAAATGTGTTCAATAGATGCTAGTTTCACAATGTGATAAAGTAAAAAGTGGAATAATAGTGTACCTGGCCTCTGGATCTGCGTACATCTCCATGCGCGCGCTGTTGACGCTGGGATCGACCACGGCCCACGCTCCGCCGCGCAGCTCGGCGCCGGGCGGGATGTACACTATAACGGGTGCGGTCGCTCCACGGAGTGCTCGCACGATTTCCGCGCCAAACTTGAGGATCTGCTCGTACATGTCTGTGGGAATTGGTGAAAAGTTGAGTATTCGCCCATTCTTAGGCGAGGGAAGGAACCTACAGTTTTACGTGGAATCCTAAACAAGGTCAGCATTAATGGTGAAGCGGTCTCCCATTCATGAACTAACTGCGTTTGGTGGTCTGCCCTTAACTTAACTTTGGTAATAAAACCAAGTGAGAACGATACGATATGTCTTTACCTAATTCTGGCATAACAGGTGGTAAATCTCGGAGAAACGTTTACTTTGAGTACCAACTTGTAATATACTGTGAGTACTTGAAATACAGCCAAATCAAATTAAAAAAGAATTCAAGTTTAATAAGTTCAAGCAAGTAATATTTTAACAGCAGTCTGTAAACATTAAAATGAAAATACCTTAAGAATTAAGCCTTTTAGAGCAAAAATAGCGACATTTTGGAATCACTTTAATAAATTCTAACGTGTTCTCATAAATAAGATGCAATTATATTTGTATTATATTGACATCAGTCAGTAATGGAAATTTTTTGTTTGATTTTCCTTGCTTAGCATGCAAGTCGCTTACTGAATCTTAATCAGAAAAATACGGAA